>JAXQQM020065582.1:0-64062 GCA_034641835.2 Pinus albicaulis | reverse complement strand
CGATAGAAATACTCAAAACACATACATACCTCCAAGAAATGTCCTTTGAATGTACGTCCAAGAAAATTTCTTAAGTCCAAAACAATTTTTTGCAAAATCAGGCCGCCTCCAAGAAATGTCCTCCAAGAAAATTCTTTAAACCCAAAACAATTCTTTGCAAAATCAATCTGCTTCCAAGAAATGCTCTTAAATCCAAACTTTGAAGAAAATTTTTTAAACCCAAACGAAGACCTTTGTAAAATCAGATGAAATATGAAACCATTGCCATCTGTATTCCTCTATGTACAATTGAAACATCTTTCTCTCTAGATCTCTTAATTGACTTTATAGCACTACTCATATTTTTTATCACATCTTCCTTCATTTTTTTATCTTTGGTTGATTTTCGAATACCCAATAGTGTCGTAGCTTCTTTTAATTTCCTTAATGATAGGAGACCTTTCAGCATTTGAGCCTGAACTATCACGCACTCATTTAAGAAATACTTTTCAAAAATGCAGTTAACAGGATATCGTATAGCATGGTCAGGTTTTTTATCTCCATATGTGTGAGTGTCAACATTTTCTAACATCTCATTATCGATAGTGATTTCATTTGTACATATTCGAAAAAATAGTACATATTCAATAAATAACTAAATTAATAAATATATCTATAATTTCAATAATATGTGCATGTGTTTAATATATATATATCTTTGTGTGTGTGTGTGTGTGTGTACATACCTTGTGATTCAATTTCTTTATTTGGATTTCTTTCAATATTTTCACCATCTTCAATCATTGGTTCAATATCTCTTTCAATTTCTCTTTCAAAATTTTGTATCTCATCATCAATGTTTTGAGGAATATCTTTGTCTATTTACATTAAACAAAATATTTTTCAAATTAGTTCATAAAATAAAAATTAAGCTTCACATTTTACATTAGGAAAATTTTAAATATATCAATAGATCATAATATTTACATTTACATACCTACTTCAATTTCTGCTTGAGGTTGATTTCCCTCTTCAATATTTGAGAGGGCTTCTAACTTTCTTTTGCGAGATTGTCTCATCTCTTCTCTACGTTCCTCAGGGTCTCTTTTTCGATCATATTTTCTCGCACAAGTCCTTCAATTTCCCATGATAATAGGGTATGAAGTTCAAAAAATTTCCTTCAAAAAATTAGACAATAACTCAATTAGAAAAAACATCACAAAAGATTTAATTTAAAAAAATTCATTTTAAATTTTTTGCAAAAAATACATACTCCAATCCAAAACACTTACTTTAAAAAATTCGAGAAAAAAATGTCTTATAAAAATGAAACAAAGCTCAAAAGATTTAATTTTTCATCAAGTATGAAGAATCGTTTGGTAACATCTGTGACGCGAGCACTAGGAACCTCGAAAAACTTTTTAAAAGAGCCAGAAATTTACGGCTACAAATAGATGTAAATGATGAAATCGCTTGTTGGAGAGCTATTTGTAGGAAACCATAGAAAGATAGACTTGGAGAAAAATGTTAAAAAAAATAATATAGGAATATTGGAAGAACAATTCGCGTGTTTCTGGCGCAAGGCATGTGATGCGGTAATTATAGCCCTTTGAAAATACGATTATGAAGAACATGAAAAATATTTCTTGGAAACCACTCAGATAGAGTTATTCAACAAGTTCAAAGAAGAGAATCATCAAATTCATGTTTCACTCAGTGCTTTTGTTCAACAAAAACCATGGTATGTAAAACCTATCACCGTACATGACACTTGTTGTTGCCGTTATCATGTGGATTTTGAGTTATATTATGACACATTCCTTGATTTCGGTAGAACATTATGGAAGGATTCACCTCCTCCTTCCACTATCCGTGAATTCATATCTCAAATTCTATGTGAAAGAGAAAGCGATGAACTATTTTACAAAAAGAAATGTGTTGGTCGTAAAAAATGCGATGATTGTGGAAATTTGACTAAATTTCAAAACAAATATCTTATTGATATAAATGATCAATCATTGTCCAACATGAAAGTGAAATGGAAGAGATATGAATATATCGATACATCGATTCAAGGTGCAAATAGTGTTAAAAGAATTGAATTACTAGAAGACGAATTTTTTCTGATAGACTTTTTGAGAAAGTTTGAGGCAGAAATTTACAAATACACCAAGCATTCCCATAGAGCTCGATGGCAAGACTTGCAATTCAAAAAATCTCATGAATTTTTTCCACCAGGGACCATTTTGTCAGTGATTGATTTTGCAGAAAACTACACATTTGTTCCACAAAAAGAAATTCAGAGTGAATACTATCATTCTGACCAAGTCTCCATGCTCATCCATATTCTATATAGACATGCTGAACAAAACGTCGATCATATAGAAAGCACGAGTGAAAATCGACATATCATTAAAGAATATCACTTTTATATTAGTGACGATCGTACACATGATACATATTTTGTACAACATTGTTTTGGAAAAAATTATGATTCCTTGAAAAATCATGGAATAACATTCAATGAACATTGGATATGGTCAGATGGATGCGCAGGTCAATTCAAATTTGCACGATCATTCTTTTGGTTGTGTTGTCTTCATAAGAAAACTTGCATTAAACATTGTTGGAATTTCTTTGAGACTGGCCATGGAAAAGGAGAACATGATGGTGCAGGAGCATGCATAAAACGAGCACTTCGAAGATATCAAATGAACCACTCTGCAAGCCGACTTGTGAATGCTAAAGAAGTTGTTCAATGGTGCATCGCTACTCTAAGCCATGAGACTAACCCATCAAGGGAAGTGCGAAGGTACATTCAATTTAATTTATATTGGAAATCTAATTTTAAACATTGTACATTTATCATGCAATGAAATTATCTTTGATTGTATTTTGATATCATATTTACAAATTCTTCTTCTAATTTTCCATATAAAGGTTTTTCTGGCATATTGGGATCAAAGACGTAGATAGATCAATTGGAAGTGACGTTGAAACAATAAAAGGGACTCGAAAATTGCATTCAATTCAAACAAAGTCGTCCAGAAATGTGTTTGCATTGGATAAAAGAAAATATTCTTGTTTTTGTGATGTTTGCATAGACAACACAAAATCCAATGACGTTTGTGAAAAAAAATGTATGTGAACGATTGGAAACATACAGAGCTAAATACAAAGGGAAAAATGTCTGTTGCAATGTTTGAAGAAATGCAATCAGAGGAAACTACAATATCATCCGATGGTGATCGAGTTTCTGATCTTGTTAGAGAAGGTGAAATTTGAATTACTTTCTAATGATTTAAAGATCTACAAATAAATTTTAATATGCATAATTAAATGTTAAATTTATTTTATTGTGAAGGAGATGTTTTTGTTGTAATTGCACCTATTGACAACGATGAAAATGTGAAGTATTATTTGATGCGTTGCATTGAACGAAAAATGAAATTATTACAAGACTATAATGATCACGGATTTCAGTATGACAGAGGGTCTATTATACTGAAAGGTTATTTTTTCAGACAAACTCATCAAAGTGGAGACTTTGTTTACTTTGAAGACTATGAAACTGATTCCATAAGTTGTCAATATAGTCACTTGGTGTGTGCAGCACGCATAAAGTTGATAGAAGTTCAATCAAAGAAAAAATCGAAAATTAAGAGATGGAAAATGTCAAAATCCGATCATGAACAGATTATTGAAGATGGAATTCCATTAGAATTTTTTTGATTGAATTGTCCAAAAATTTATTCTCTTTGGATTAAATATGTTTTAGAACTTCCAGTACTCAACTAAAAATTGAGCTGCTTATGTTATTTGTGCAAGTGTTTGCACATGTACAAATTGTTTTGGTACAAGCACGTGCTCTAGTATCAATTGAAAGTAGCTTTTCTATACATGTGCATTGATGAAAAATGTTATATGTATTGGATATATATATATATATATATGTGTGTGTGTGTGTGTGTGTGTGTGTGTGTGTGTGTGTGTGTGTGTTCTAGAATGAAATTAATTGTTCTAGTTTTACTATGTGCATTGATGAAAAATTATTTACGTACTCAATATATATGTTCTAGAATGCAATTAACTGGAACTAGTTTTTCTATGTGCATTGATGAAAAACTAGTTGGATTTTTTGGTAAAAAGTATGGACACAATGTAAATAAATCATCTGCAGTATAGTTTTGTACGAAAATTCCTTTCAGACAAGAGACTCGGAGCACTTCTTCGACTTTTGGTGGGATTTGACCCACATCTCTAATCCTGATTGAAAATCTAGTACAAAATCTGCTTGTCCAATGGTCAGATATGTTCAATGTGCATTGATGAAAAATGTTACTTGTCTTGGATAGATATGTTCTAGAATGCACAATTAATTGTTCCAAGTAGTTTTTCTATGTGCATTGATGAAAAACTTGTTGGATTTTTTGGTAAAAAGTTTCAACAATGTAAATAAATCGACAAGGCTACCTATTTGAGTGCATTAACGACATTGACCCAAATTCAACAAACATATATATGTACTAGACTTATATTTCCAATCAAAATTAAAGGGATAATTTGTACATATATCTACTTCTTTAAACTCTTTTTTCAATTAGAGTTCAATTGATACATGGTTAGTTGCATTGAAAAGCTATGTTCTTCCTATTGGAAATTTTTTCATTCAAACAAAACTACATGGAGAGATCAAAAGAAATCTTAAAATTCCAAATGTACTTCAACCATCCAAAATGGATTTGTGCAACATTACTTGACATTCCATGCCAATTATATAGTGAACAAATATCCAATAGAAACATTTAACATTATATACCACATGTGCCAAATGTAGATTGAAACCATCCAAAACTTTAAAATTTTAAAAACTTTTGATAATATATCGTGCAAAATTAAAACATTAAACATTTAAAACATTAAATATCACATGCGAAATGTAGATTGAAACCATTCAAAACTTGAGTTTTAAAAACTTTTTGATTATATATATCGTGCAACGTTACTTCACATGCCATGCCAATTATAGTTCAACTAGATCCATTAGAAACATTTAACATTATATACCACATGTGCCAAATGTAGATTGAAACCATCCAAAACTTAAGTTTTAAAAACCTTTTGATTATATATCGTGCAACATTAAAACATTAAACATTTAAAGTTCATTAAATATCACATGCGAAATATAGATTGAAACCATCCAAAACTTTTAACTTTTAATTTAACAAAAAATTATAGATCACAACATTACTTCACATGCCAAATGTACCCCAAGCATCCAAAACTTAAATTTTAAAAACAAAACAAATTATAACATGTATGTCATTACATAACATGCCAAATGTAGTTCAGATGACAACATTAATTTATAGATGACAACATTACTTCACATTCACATGCCAAAAGTACTAAAACCATCCAAAAATTAAATAAAACAAATTATATTAACAATGTAATAAAATATGTCCAAAAATTGTAGATCTCACGAGTATCAAACTGTATCAAGTTTAACAAATTTTAAGACCATCTAAATCTTGAAATCAAATCTACAAATCATGTCCATCAAATAGAGACGGATCTAGCGTCTTTCCTATCAGGGTCTCAATCTGCGCCCTATCATGTGAAGCATCATGGGAAACCTACATACACAATGCACATGTACTTGAACATTAAAATTTGATGTTTTAAAAATGGGTGAGAATATATATATCTAGAACTTCATGTAAAAAAACAAAATATAACAAAAAAATCATGCAATACCTCATGAGGTTCCCTCTCCATTTGATGAACAAGTTCTGCCCCAATAGGAACATTTGCAGCGGTAAACTGTACAATATACATGTACAGTTAAATATATATATATATATATATTAAAAACTTTCAAATTAAAATGCACGTGTACATATATAAACTTATTTTCAATAATATTAAAAAAAGGAACTAAAGAAAACGTGTTCAAATGTTGTGGATGTTCCTATCTCCGTCGCTAGAGTCCGCTGATTAAAGAAATCTTCTATAGGAACCTAAATTCAAAAAATTTTAAATAACTCAAAATATAGATCTCTCTCTCTCTCTCTCTCTATATATATATATATATATATATCTCAATTTTTAATGGAAATTTTTGAGGTGGAATATCTATATATATATATATATAACTTTTAAACATAAATTTTAAACTTGTAAAAAATTGTCCATACTTGTGGCTCATCTCCCAAGGAAGAAGAAGGTACCACCATCCCAAAAACATCAGACGGAATCGGTATCTGTTAAAACATTTTATCAAATTATATATACATACATGTATATGTGTGCACAATTATTTATTTTAAAATCACTTAAAAAACACTAACATTTGCCAACATATCTTGATGGTCAGACCCATCTACATTGTTTGATCCAGAGGTCCCGAACGTGATATTAACATTTTTGTCATGCATCATGTGTGAGAACTGCAAATGGTGTTTTAACATATAATCATACATTTTTGTTAGATTAATGTACATATAAATAAATGTATACATGTACATACACATGTATTTATTACAAATTGTACACATGTATATGTATGTTAAAATAATTTCAAACCCTAAGGTCATTAACACATACCGTTCCGGTGCCCTCTTCTTCATGAAGAATTAGGTCTTGCAAACCATTGCGACAATTTTTTGCATATATTCGGAGATCTTCAACATTCATGTTGTCAATCTCCTCATCTGTACAATACACAAAATTGGCACGTGCATTTTCACGCGCTCTTTGTCAATTTAAACAAACATCGACTCCACCCAATCCGCTGCAAACATTATCGATCATAACATCCCTTACTTCTCGACTTATTTGAGAAGTTGCATCCATCTCTGACCACAGAGTTTCGACCCAAAAAGGTCGACTCACGAATGGCGGCTCAGGGCGAGGCAACTCCACATCTCTTTTAGCGCCCTTACGGTTATATAATCGACCTTTCCCTAGGCGAAAAAATTCTGACGAAAGGTCAGTGTAGTTGGGTTTCATACCCAAAAAAAATTCTGCGTAAAACATTTGTGCAAAATAAACAGGAACCTCATCGTTCCATGGGAGCCTTCCATAGGCCGCAAGGTGCCTATCATACAAAAATCGAGCTATGTCTGGGTGCTTGAAATATTTCACCTTCAACATTTTTCTTTTTGGCCCTTCCTTGAAATTAAACATTGACTTGGCCACATCTTTTGTAACTTTTTGTTTTACATCCTCCCATTTATCTGGACCCATTACTGTTTCCTTTCTCTTTCTCATCACTTCTACAAATGTATCAGTCGTTGGCCCAAGAGTTTTGTACACATTTACAATTTCTCCCAATGAATGTGTAACTATTTCAAGGCTTTTTCGACTCTCATCAGGTAGAGACAAACCACGAGATCTCTCTGCAATTTTGCATGAAGTCTTTCACACCTTTGTAAGGTGCATTGTGCCATGTTTGTTTCCCATGGTATATCAGTAATTTCGGCCAGATAAGTTGCGCTGGGTAGACAACCTTCTTCTTGAATGTAGCGGTTTTCCCTACGTCTATTTTGACCACTAGTTGGAACATTTTTGGCCTCTGCATCAATATATATAAAATTTCGTATATTAGAAAAAACACATGTAAAAAAAGTTATACAAATTTAATGAAAAAAATATTGAAATTGATGACAACCTTGACGTTGTTGGTTAGCATCTTCTCCAACATGACCCTGCTGAGAACCAGACCCAAAATGACCCTGTTGAGAACTAGACCCAAAATGACCCTGCTGAGAACCAGCAGCCGTTGATTGGCCTTCGGGGGAATAAATATCACCCCCTTCACGCAACCTGCTACCACTCATTGATGGCCCTCTAAGTGGATTTGAACCACCACCAACCTCTTGAGACGAGAGAGAAGCTTCATAAACAAATACGAATTTATAATCAATTGAAAAATACATTCATGTGTACATATAAATACATATACATATTCATTGATTAAATTGCATGAACCATACCACGACTGGTTGAACCATGGGCACGCTCCATGGATGGAGTAGAAACCCTTCTCCTCTTACCTCCTAAAAATTAAAAAATGAAACTTATTAACAACTAATTTAACTCACAAATTTAATAAAAAATCAATTCCATATGTACACACATGTATGGAGATTTAAGATTATATTTAAATACCGTGAACATCCCCCGATCCCTGAACCTCCATATGGGATTCGGCTGATCTTCGTCGTTCATCCTCCATGATATATATATCTATTGGTGGACATTTACAAAAAATAGATTTCAGAAAATCAATTTGTAATTTAGTGTACACAAATTATGTAGAACACAACTTTCTTGAAGCAATAATTGATGTGTGAAACTCAATTTAATCGAAAAAGAAATTATAAAAATGATAAGTTCACCAAATTGCACTTTACATGGTGGGAGCACACTTGGTATAAAATTTACCACTTATACACTTTATTTTGTGGGAGAAATGACACATGTACATAGTTTACCTTAAATTTGTTGTGTTTTATGGATATTAAAATTAAGAACTTCTATTTAGATCCATTCCAGAGATTGACTGTAGGGGCATTTACTAGATATGTCACCTTTCATAAAAGATGAGATCTAGAGGCTACCTGGCCCTTTACAGACTCTGCCTATAGAACTTGTAGAAGTAAACACTAGAGGCATTAGCAATATCAAAGAACGTTTTCATGCTCAGACATGGGAATGTGTCTCTTTCCCTACGCAGAAAAATAGTTCAAGGTAGTTAATCTTCATAGACATGTCATCAAGTAGGTCAATGTGATCATCCCCAACTTACTTTTCATGAAATTAGGCTTGGAATCCTCTACAACTTGGTGGATGGAGTTGAATGGGAACTAGGTCAAGGCCTTTACAAAATACATGCTAATGAATAACACTTACTAGATTATGCCAACAAATAAAGTGGGAGAAATGTTTTCTCCTCGAGGTTATCCAATTGGGTGTGTAATACCAACTTCACCCATTTCCTAACAGGTTTCTCTCTTAGGTTACAAAGTGTCTTAGGCCATTAACTTCCATAGACCTCAATAGATTATTAGAGCTGGAATTCTATTTCTCAAGTGTGTAAGAGAAGAAATAATTCTTGTTTTAACAATGGCTAAGATGGTCAAATTTTTATTTCGGAAAACAAATAAACTACATATGCAAGACTTCAATATTTAGATGCAATTTTTTTTTCAAATGCAGAAGTTAGTAGGATGTGCAATATCTATGCCAATTGCAAGAATATTTAGGGGATCTCTTTGCACTATGAGCAGGAAACAATTTATTGGTTCTCATACTCCCAAGCTGCTTTCTCTATGGAATCACAAAATTCTAGTAGAAGGCCAAGTCATGAATCTAATTTTGTTGATTGCTAAAGGCGAGAATCACCATAGCTAGTCCATGTAGTCCTCCACCACTACCCCAAATTGATAAGTTGTTAACAATTTTCCTCATTATTTCAAAGAATAAGAAGCCAACCAAATATTTTTATCATGTTAATGATGTTTGAATTTACATTATCACAATTTTTTAGGGAAATAATAACGGTTGTGGTCCATTCCTAAAGACAAATAAGACCTACCCCTTTAATTGCAAGTTTCATCATGATAGTTAGTGAATTGTTTGGAAATCTATGAAAACTGCTTTTGTGCCTTTGGAAAGAATTTTGGTTTTTCCCCCTCTTATTTAAAGCATATTTAAAGAAATGTTGCTTCTAAAATTTGTCCATGTGTCAATTTTGATAGGCTTTATTTTTTTGGGAAACTTTTTATAGATACAAGGGATTTTCACATGACTTTTTTCAATCATTGAGACTTCTCAACTGGGAACCATTTTGTGTGACATTACTAACATTAAGGTCCATGAGCTAGAAAAAATTATGCAAATAAGGTTGCTGAGTCTAGATACTTACCATGTGTTTCAAAGCCATAATGAAGGTTGGCTTTGAGAGTGTCCTCCCAAAGCCCTATCTTGAGATGAAATTTAATTCAATGTCTCTTAGAGTTGCAATGTGGAATTGATAGAACTATTTGATTTCTTTACCATAGATGGATATCTCCTTTCATCTATACCTTTCTCTACCATCTTATTTCCAAGTGAAATGGGAATTTTCACATTTTGAATGCCATTACCATGTAGTTTGGTAGTCTGCTAGCTAGACCTATCACAAGTAAGGTTGTCATACCAAACTATTTCTCTTTCTCAACTCAGTGACCATGACTCTCTTCTCACACTGCTTACCATAAGATCTTCAATTGTACATGCCATGCAAATTTGGGGGTTCTAGGTCTACACCTATTAGGTAAAGTTGTATTTTATGGCATTGTGGTCCTTAAATTTGGAGGTGTTCCACCTGGAAAAGTAGGCATTAAATATGGATGAAAAGGATTTGTTTTAACTTTGATAGAATTTCCTTGTGGAATTACTGAATTTCTCGAAGACATCATGCTAGCTTTGCTCAGAGAAGAAGGTTTTGGAGGAGAAATTGAATTCTTTTGACTTATTTTTGGCATTGAAGTTTGAAATAGTAGTTTTGATGACTCCATTGATGACCTTGCTGAGGAATTTGATGCACACAATATTGACTTTGAAGATGGTTTAGAAGACGTTGAAGAAGTTGTAGATTTTGGTGTTGTCACTAAATGTTTCTTTGTTGTTGGACTTGATCAAGACACAATTTAACTTTACGAGCAGATTGAAGACCTTGAAGAAGTTTTAGATTTTGTTGTTCTCAATGAAGGTTTTTGTCTGGTTTTGTTTCTTAAACCATCATTTCCATAGGACATTTTTGGTGAATAGATTCTTGACCTTGATGAGAGGATATGATACCTTGAAGAGGCTACATCTTTTGGTGACATCACTAATTGTTTAGATCTATTATTGTGTTTGTTAAACTTTTTTATCCCAGAGGAGGGTGTTATCCAATGTGAATTTGAAACCCCCCTCACATTTTTCAATGAAGGTTCTATCTAAATGTTAGGGAGCTACACAAATTATAGAAATTCAATATGATGTGCCAAAAACTTTACAGACATCCCAAAAATAGAAACCACCTATTATATGTCAATTAAATCTACATGGAACCAACAAGCAATATGGTAAAATATAGAATTACGAATCCCTTCAATTAGTAAAAAAAAAAAAAATATGAAGAAAGCACCTAGAGGACTAGAAATAACAATATAGTAGAGAAAAAGAATAGTATCTCAGCAGCTATAATTGCAAGTCATAAATTAATATCATATATTCCAATTTCAACACTAAAAGCAAACTCAAAATAACATAAAAGTAGAGACAACATTGTTTTACATGTAAGTAAACATTGTTAATGGAAATATGCAACATGGATTGGCATAATCATGCCTTTATCAATGAAATTTCATCAGACCATTGAAAAATTGTGCGCTAACAATATTTAAATAAGTTAAAGGAAAAAATTGACCTATATTGTACAGTTTATGGGACAGAAATCAATATGTAGAAATATTCACTTGGTTTTTATAGTTGGATAGAGGAATGACTTAAAATGACCTTGTATGTCTTCTCGTTTTAGAGCTCAAATTTTTAGGAAGGATTTAAGTATCCACATTTCAAGAATCACTAGAAGAGGTTGATAAAGAATATAGGAAGACAAAAAACTAACCAATGGTGTAATAAATGGATTTCTTGGGAGGTAGATTGGCATATGGACTTTTGGTAGCTAGAACTTTTCCAAATAAGTGAATGTATTTGAAAACCAAACCTCTAGTTTATTTTGGTTTAGACAAGATCTAGAATTTGAAAAGTGAATTCCCTCTTTCTTCCTCTTACATGTCCAATGATCGGAATCTGGATTGAGGGAAAAAAATTTCCAAAATAAAAATTTTTCATTTTATTTGTTGTACACATGAGTTTTTAAAAGCTAATTAACTCATAAATTTCTCACAAAATACACTTAAAGCTTGACACATAAACCCCTTCCCAATTGGCTAACTTTATACAATCCTAAACACATTTTTATTTAACTAATGAGGGAGATAGCCCAACAAAACTAGTTTGTCCATATTCAAATCAAGTTGGTATCAAAGTACAATTTAGCTCATTTTAGTCAAGGTTAGTTAGAAGAATTAGCTATTGGTTTCTGCCTTCAATTTCCTCTGAAAATGAATGTGTACGTGCTTTTGAGAGACATTAGAGGAATAAGGTCCAAATTTTTTATGAAAATGTGCTATGAAAGTAAAGGGTTTTAAAGGCAAGCATGTACAAGGCATAGTTGAGTACAAGGCATAGTTGAGCCAAATGTTCTTCAGGAAGGGCCTAATTA
The DNA here is from genome assembly GCA_034641835.2 of Pinus albicaulis. Taxonomy (NCBI): domain Eukaryota; kingdom Viridiplantae; phylum Streptophyta; class Pinopsida; order Pinales; family Pinaceae; genus Pinus; species Pinus albicaulis. Next base: position 51,755 of record JAXQQM020065582.1, on the reverse strand, counting down.
TTTGGGTCTTGGTTATGGAAAACATGGAAAATGCTCCAAAGCCAAGGAGGCACATGAAGCTGTTCCAAGAAGGAATTTCATTTCGTGTTCATTACCTCAAGCTTGTGAAGTTTGTGTTCATGATGAATGGAAAAGTTTGACACCCACTTTGCAAGAAGATGTTAATAATCATGCAACTAATGAGAATGTAAAAGAAGAGGATGTTGAAAGCTTTAGAGTCATTGAATTCATTGCTAGCATTCAGAGGAGAGCCACTACCTCATCAAATTCACCTCCTCAAGAAGGCGACAAAGGTGAATGTTCAAGGTATAAATTTTCCTTTAATCAAATTGCTTTTGATTATGATAAACATGGTAAATATTCACATAAGATTTGGAAAAGTTTGCATGTTCCTTTTGTGGTTTGAATAATCATAATGTTTATAGATGTTGGAAGAAGATATCCATGCACATGAAACTTTATAAATAAATGAGGCAAAAATTCAAAGGCCCATTGGACAAGGAAAATGATGTTGAAAATAAGATGCAATTGTTTTGCACTCATTGCCATAATAAAGGTCACCTTGTAGACAAGTGTTGGAATTTGTATCCAACAAGTCATCCACGACATTTGAAGAAGGTGGAAAGAGATATTGACAAGAATGGAAAAGAGGATTCCATAATCGATGAGGGTCAGGATGATTCACATGATGATGAAGTGCAGCTGAAATAAGCGCCATTGAAATGGTTTGGTAAGGGATGGTTAGATTTCTTATCCAATTAAGGCCTTGCATGTATTTTGATGTTTCATGAATTTCTTTGCAAATTCAAAGTATGGTGCATGTTGCATGAAGCAATATGTTGAAAGTAGAGTTATGTTGACACACTTAGATGCAACAAATATGGAAATTTGTACATGCTATTATTTGACTTGAGAGTCAGTTGTTTGAAGAGGCATGTTTTGTCGACTTGTGTTTGGTTGATGGTTTTGTACACCAATATGTAAGAGTACATGGAGATATTCACATGATGTGAATTTTTTTCTTTGAAGGAGAAAAATGATATGTCAGCGAGCTATGTTTCTTGCATCATGTGTTTTTCAGTTTTATGGTTTTGTTTGTGACAAGACGTCACAAGATTTTGGGAAGGTCCACTCTTGAGCGAGAGCCTCATGATTACAACCTAATCATGAGAATCAAATGGGAGTGCATCCTTATTTTGAAAAAAAACCTCTAGATAGGATTCTAAGCTACCTAGGACTCAAACCATTATTTTTAAATTTGAAATATCATGGTGTTGTTTCAATGCCTAAATCCACAACCCTAACATAAATTGTTTTATTCTTTTTTTGCAGGATTTAGTTGGTTATATTAAAAGTTAGTTGAATTTAAAATTCTTGGCTTAGTGGCATGAACCAAACATATTGTGTATTAAATGAGGAATTTCGCTCTCCCAATCATTTCTAAATCACCCATATCAACAAGAAAACATGTTTTAAAAGAACATACTTTGGTAGGGGAAAGACCTTAGGTCCTTTGATTGTGCACATGTGGTGTGAAAAATTGAAATTGACAATTTGCAAAAAAGTGAAATTATGAATGAAACCACGAAAACAAAAAACCCAAAAGTGGTAAATGATTTAAATAGACCTAATTAATTATTTACCAACATAAATTCTTCAACTTTTAGCAACTAAATGGTAAGTAAAAAAATAAATAAATTTGTAATTATGGTTCGAAAGTTACATAATGTTAAGAAGCATTTTAAATTAATTCTATCTCATAAAAAGTATCCCTCCTAACTTAGCAAATACTATCTCTTCTCCTAAGGTTCACGACCTCCCTTCCTTAGCACACAAGACATAAATACAATTAATATTTCAATATGTTAATTCCTATCGAAACAAATTAAAAGTTGTATATAGATGGTTTCAAATATTATAAGAAGGTTTTTGATATGGTTGAGAGAATGTGGAAAATATAATCCATAAACAAATTATTTTTCAAAATGTATTACTTTCAAAGTATCAACAAGGAATGTACAAGGGTGTTCAATGAATTAATGCTATTTATTTAAATTCCATGATGTATATCTTACTCATAATTTTAACAAATTATTAAATAATGATCTAGATTGGATAATTATATTATTTGTCATATATTTTGATGCTTATAGAGTGAAAAAACCGAAAGAATCAACTTGTAGGGTCATTTTAATGGTGGGTGGAGAATTGGGGTCTAAAACCTTTTGGAGTCATTTTGAGGTATTAAATGACATTTCTGGGGGTCAAACGATTATCCCTTGTGTCGAAATCTTGACCATTATTCTACACTTAAAGACATATCCAATGGTGCAAGAAAAACATCAAATGAAGTTCATTCAAAATTTATGCCTTTAGTAAGTTGACCTATCATGTCGACCACCATGGTACGAGAGAATGTCATTTTAGCCCCATTACTCATGCATAGCAAGCTAGCTACATGTGGAATTTTAACAAGACTCTAAAAGGTCTAAAATCAAAAACCTCGTTAATGGTTGACGGAGTCAAATCTTACACCTAGTTGGCTATCACATTATGTTAAATACTTGGCCACTAGGATGAATAAGAGTTCCATTTTGTGTTATTGTATTTTGTTCCATAGTTGAAAATACAACTAAGAGTGTGAAGTTAGAGAAAAAAATCTATGAAGTTGAGTTTTTATAGCAACCTTACATGCCAAAAGTCTTAGCTAACTCTAGAGAGATTACCTCTTTCTTTGTACTTACATATTTTCCATACCAGAAAAGAGAGAGTAGAGCATGTTTACATTTTAGTGTTGTTTTTCTCCCATAAGGATTTCCTAGGGAAAAAGGAGTAGAGCATCATTACTTTTTAGGTTGCTTGTCTCCCATAAGGATTTCCTAGGAAAATAATTGTGTTGATTGTAGATATGTATGTGTGTGTTTCATTATGTTCTCTATTTCTTACATTGTGTTTCATTATGTTTTCTATTTCTTACATTTGATTGTTTTATTCATTTAAATAGAAATTTATTTATTAAAAGATCTAAAACTTAAATACAAATTAATCTTCATTATATAGATTTCACTTATTTTATCAAATTTGTTGTGAGAAACTATTTCATTATAATAACTATAAAACTTGAATATTAAATAACAAAATTTTGTATTGATAAACATCTACACTTGTCCAACCTAAAAAAAATACATATAAATTTTAGATACATTTAGACATATATTAATATTAAAAAAACCATTATATATTTTTCAGATGTAGGACTCGAAATATCCACAGTAGTCATTTTTTCAGTCAACCATTATATATTTAAATTTATTAAAGTGAACAATGTGTTGATATGATTTTCATAAACATTTATAAACATTAAAAAATACATTAATATTTTTCAAAAAATACTAATAATATAAAATATTTATATATTTTTAGAAATAATTAAAATATATGTTTTATAATTTAAAAAATCAGTTTTATAATTTAAAATTATAAAAAAATAAACAAAAAATAAATAACTAACAGTGAAACACTTTTACCATATTCCAGCCCTCAACGACAGAGTGCAAGGGATAAATCAATAATTCGTTTCCCACTAAAAAGGATTGTATACGAAGGGAGTGTAGGAAATAATAAGGATCATTGTTAACCTGTTCCTAATTAAAAGAATTGTATTTTATATATTTCAGAATAAAAAACACTATGCAATATATATAAAAAAATCTCTGATACTTTATAATAAATATGATCTGTAATATGTTTTCATAATTTTCTATTATCATTGAAAGATATATACAGATTGCGGTAATAGAAACCAAAGGAATGTCAACTATGCAAACATTATTAAAATGTTTAGAATGTTTAGAACTTTTCCATACTTAATCACTCTCTCACACACACGACACACCACTGTTTCCCCAATCACTAGAACTTTTAAAGTATCTTTCCAGTGGTTTTGAAAACCGAACCCATTTCCCTATTTCAGGTAACCCAAAACTCAGGTATCTTTTATATAAAGCAGAATTAGCAAGCTGGTGCATCACAAAGACCTGACATTTGTAGAAATTTGATATAATAGTACAATTGAAAACCAAGATTAGTAGGGTTTTCTGGCATGCCTAGGTTCAACAAATGTGTACAGGATTATGAATAGAGTGGTGCTCATATGGGAGTGCATATTGCTATGATACCACCAAATTGTTAGGAAATTGGAAGACAACATAAAGAGTTTTAGTTTATATGGTATAGATATATAAAAATGGCATGTATTTTTTATAACATAATTTATGTAAGTGTTTAGGTTTATTTATTTTATTTCTAATAATAAAATTTTCTTGACAACTAGATCATATTACTATGGATGTAAAAATAGGCTCACATAAATTATCGCTCTATATATAGACATATCTACTTGACACAGGAATACCAATTGTGTATCCAGCTTCTGATACTTGTTCATCATTAATTGGGTCTTCCTGAGCTTGTAAATCACCGTTGTCATGTTCAAATAACTGTGGTTGACATATAGCCTCATTTTCCAGGTGATAACAATCACCAAATCTGAAGAAATTTTATGGAGGTAACTATGGAGGTACATCATTGTCTGCAAGATAATTACCATTTGTGAAGCCGTATGGGCGACCTAGCAGCAGAGGGATGGCCATGTTTTCAAGGTGATCCTCTAGTCTAAAGGACTCTGCGGTAGGTAACAATGGACGTATAGCAATGTTATCAAGTGGATTTCCGTTGCAGATATGAAGAAGTCTGTTGGAGGTGCTTTGTTTGGTCTCAACCTAGTCTCCTAAATTGAGCTCATTTAATTGTCAACCAGGGTCAGTAAATTGCTGAAGTGTGGTGCACTATATGTGCCTAAGTAACCTCTTCCTACTTCGTTGTGTTTAGTGTTTTCTGATGTTTTTGGTTTTATGGTTTTATTTTGAAAAAGGAAAAGAACTAAGTGCTAAATGAAGGGAAACTATTGGTCAAAACAGAGTGAAGCCTAAACTATGATGGTAAACAAATGCAAATGCAATACTGAAACAGAATCAAATCTAAACTATGACTAAGCAGAAACAAAGCTTGATAATGAATTTTAAGCAAATGACTCAAAACATAAACCTAATTTGTCCCATTCTTTTGTCAAAGGTATTTTGAAAGAGATTGAGAAATGGTCAGCTAAGTATGCAAATTCTTCTAAGCTAAGTATGCAAACTCTCCTAATCTAAACAATTAAACAACTAGCTTATAATGATGCAACATTTCATCCTTGATTAGAGATTTGTTGAAGCAAATTTGGAATAAAACATTTATACCATCATAAGATCTTCTATTCTAGGACTAGTTCCTAACTCTATTCTGCAATTTAATTGAATGTCACAAAACCTTACTCAAGAGTTATTGATTTCTTTTCAAAGTAGTCTTTTGAGGGAGGGCTTTGTTTATGAAGTGATAAGGAAATTGCAGAGGTACTTCAGGCCTTAAAATGATATTGTCTTCTGTTCATGTAGTTATGAAGCAATTATAGATTTTAGAACAAGAAGAGGTTTGTGAATAATGAAGACTGTTTTGTTAAGTTTAACAACTGAAGTAATCTAATGTGCAGTGAATGACAGTCTGAATGTGAAGTGCAAATGCAATGAGTTGAACTAAAACTGAACTTAAAATGTCACTAATCTAAAACAATGTTGAACTACAAGTCATTATCAAACTCAAAATAGAACAACTGAGCATGAGTTAAGTGCAATTAAACTCCGGAGTATCCTAACTTATGCTATGCAAACAGAAAGACTGAAAGAAATTAAAAACTAAGATATCATGGCTATCTCCCACTCGTCATTATGATCTTTTGGGCAAGCGTTTAAGAGCAAGGACAACTATGGTACTTAGTGCAAACACACAACTAAAATATTCAAGATCACAATCATGCTTAAGATAGTATAAATATTTCTTGGAAGAGTTTCTTCTTGTGGAAGAGTACTTAGCATAAGTATAACTGTGATGGTGAATAAAAGAGATTACAATTAAATCCTACAATACTATAGCCAATTCCCATTCATCATTATAATCTTTTGGAAGAGCTTCTTCTTTTGGAAGAATTTTTAGAATGAGTATAACTACAGTAGCTAATGAAAGCAACTACGAACTCAACTTCAAAAACGTAAAGGCAGCTAGAATACTTATCTAAATTACGCAAATAAATCCGTGCAAGAGGCAGGGGCCCTCTACCACCTGACAGAATCTAACTCCAAATCAAATCAACGCTTTCAAAACAACACTGTCTGCTTCATTAAAAGAGAAATAACTTGAACAGAGCAATCTGCGTCTTCAGAAATGTAGCACAGAAACTCAGCAAAATCTAGAACAAAAATCTCTAGCCTAGCTCTCGGTTTCCCAAGTGTTTTTATAACAAATGTACATAACAGAACGTGCAACAATTCAAGGGTCATTGTCTTTCCTTATCGAAATCATACTAGGACTCTTAAAGTGGCTGCATAACAAGGAAATGAACATCTGGACTAAGACAGTCCTACTAGAAGTCTGCTTTCTTAAATATGTTCCCACGTATCAAAACCATACACAAAATTCATTTCTTCCTTCATGGTGAGCAACGAACCATGTAGACATGACGTGGAATATGCCCATATGCGGTTTTTCTTGAGACGACACCTGTAACCCACTCAAACTGTAAAACAGCTGCGGAATGCGGGATCAGCTACGGAATGCGCGGTCAGCTACGGAATGCCTGTATTCTGTAGCTATTTTGCAGAAAATTGTTAAAATAGCAAAAATCTTGAAAATACAATATGTTAATCAATTTCATGTAACCTTTAAGCAATCCTAATCATTCTTCATTGATTTTAGGCTTATGAAGTGATAAAATAATGATGAAATGAAGTGAAGGTTTGTAAAAGAGAAGGCAATTCTAAGGCTCAACATACCCCCACTGCAAGACTATTGCATGTCCTCATGCAATTTCATCAAAACTTATTCCATGTGCTTTGAAACCTATGTTAGAACATCCAACCTTATCTTTCTGCTTCTTTTGGCCCTAATCTATTTTCTAATCTCTGTTAACTTTTCAGAAATTAGTTCTTCATCTTCCTCTTGTAGTGGAGTGTCGAGTTTATTTTCAATAACCATGTCAGATTTTCTTCTTCTGCTCCATCAAAAGATTTGGCAAAAGATTTTATAATCTCCTTATGGAAGCCATCAAATTTCTCTATAAAATTTAGCCTCCCTTCTTATTGTAGTAGCTCCTTGACTTGTGGATATCCTTCCAAATACTTGACTTCAACTGATTGTGTCCTGACAATTAGCCACATTCCTCCTTTGTGCAGATTATCTTACTTTCGGGATTACTTTTCTATGCTTGAAGCTAGATTGACTACAGAGTCTAATGCCTTATTTTGAAACTGTATCTCTGTGTCTGAAGATGGATTAGTTGAAGAATGATGCTTCACCCTTAGAATTACCTTTCTGCACTTAGAGATGGATTGGCTACAAAGTGTAATGGAAGTGAATGGATGGAGGTAATTAAGCTATAAGGGAAAATGAAGTGGCTATGGATCTGATGGAGAATTTATGATGAACTTATGGTGAAATAAGTGAATGATACAATCTTAAGGAGATGTGGAATAGTAGGTTGGAATGTTGGATAAGGGATATGGCCAAGATATGTTAATCAATTTGAATGATAGGTTGTTTTAGGAAACATATGATTATACACATTGTATCTATTTCATGTTTTAACTTTTTGCTATTAAAATAATTTTCACAATTTACCTCAGAATTTTGACCTTGTTAATTGCTGTGCTTGATGTTGTTCCTTTGGTCCTCTTTGAGCATGTTGGTCTTCAAAACAGAATCCTTCAATTTCCTGTAATCATCATCTCTTTGTAGGCTGTACAATTGAGTCAGAATTGCTGAATAAGATGTGGCTGCAACATGCAATTTGTAAAAATAAATGATGTATGAATATGGAAGATGGATGTGAAATGTAATGGAGTGAAAGTGGAGTGGACTTGTGAAATGAAATGAAAATGGCGTGAGATGGAGTGAAAGTGGAGTGAGATGGAGTGGAATTGTAGAATGAAATGAATTTTGCAATTTCTCTCAAATGGTACATCAGACTTCCCTGAAATTTTCTGAGGTTGTCACCAATATTATTATGCATTTTCCGACGAAAAATCTCTGCCATTGGTTACACGGATCTCCCGGAAAATGAGAAATGGCTGTAGGTGAAAGTGGCCAATTTCTTGAAGAATACATACTGAAATTTTCTGAAATTTTCTGTGTTTATTCACCCTACCTCAATGCATTTACCATAAAAATTTCAGGACCAACGGATGCACGGTTTGAAAGTTATGATAAAATCAATTTCTGCCCTGTTTCACCCTTCATTTTGCCCAATGTTGCAACAAAAAAGTACGCCACGGACTCATTTTAAGGCCAAATTGAGTGATTCCAAAGGGAAACTGTGTATTTTTACCTTCTCTACTACCACATGCTTCCAGAATTTCATTTTGATGAAGAAAAGGCGCTGCTGTGCAAAAATACTCAAATCTGTTCTATTCTGTCCATAATGCTGAAAATTGAAAATCTGCCTGAAAAACCCTTCTGAAATGCCCTTGAAAATTGTTTTTTTTCCAAATTCTGTCCACGCTTTACTCAATTTATCATATTCTGAGAAAACCCAGAAGCTCAGAATTTTTTATTTCTGCTCCAATCTCTTGCAATACTTGCGCCAAAACTGCCTTCTGGAAAAAGTTGCAAAAAGACGAAAACAGGCTGCTACAACAATGGCTGCAGAAACTGCCACTTTCCGCAGCTGTTATTGAATTGACAAAAAGATGAACATGCTGCTACAAGAAACTAATAAAATTCACTGCTGCAAGTTGTTGTTGATTCCATAAAACCATTAGTCTTCATCAAAGCCAACATTCATGGTACAATTCTTACCATGCGAATAAATGTGTCGAAGTCGAGTCGCCTGCAAGATTTGACAATCAAGAGACATTGTTGTATTCCCATTGTTATCAACGAGGAGGCTTGCCATTGATGAATGCAAGCTCCAAGGCACTTCAAATAATCTCTAATCTTGATCCCAGATAAAGTGTCGAGGTCGATGGGACAAGATTTGTTGGAAGGTGGACCTTAAGGAATTCCACATCATCCAACTCGAGCATAGAACCAAGAATGATTTGAAGAACCATGAAAGATTGAAACCATCATGAAATTGCAGAACTTATTGTGAACTTTGCCCGCCATTTGCCTGGTTTTCAAACAAAGCTCATGTCCAATTGCGCCAGCAAGCTGGTTTTCACAATAGGGCTTATTTTTCTCTTTACTCTTTTTTTTCTTTTTTTCTTTTTTTTTTTTCTTTTTTTTTTTTTCTCTTTTTTTTTTTATGTCCTACTCTACTTGAAAAAGAAAATCTTGTTCAAGTATATGAGTACTTCCAATGGAACCATGTTTGTAACAAGATGATAGATAAACTCATATGCAGGTTTGAAAGACACTCTTTGATATGTACCTGTATATGAGATGCCAACTGTCTTGATTTAGATGATGTCAAAAGATATTGAATAATTGGGCATTGGAATCCAATGACTGAATTGAACCAAGATTCAATGTAATCTTGTCTTCCTTGTCTTTCCTCTATCATGAAATGCAAGTCTTCGGAGATATGATCTTCATTCATAGAATCTAGTGATAGGCATGCATGAGACTTTTCAATCTCTGGTTCCAATATCTCTTCTTTATCAATAGACATCCCTGATTCTTGGACCTTATATGAGTCTTCTTCTTCTGTTTGTTGTTCTTCAATGACAGCTGGTGAATCATTTTGCAATACCTCAGAATTGTAAGTTGATTGAGGTGTTTTATTGTTGGGAATATGAAATGGTTGTGGAGGTAGTGGAGTGGGGAATCTTTGGGGTGTTTGTGTGGATGGTAATGGAAAAGGTTGAATTGAGGTCAAATGAGGGTGATTTTGATGTTGTGGTGGAGACAAATGGTATGGATAACATTGATCATGGTATTGAGGATAGAGAGGAAAAGATTGAGGAGAAAGTGGATTTCCTTTGTATGGCCTTTGCCAACTTTGTTGCCAAAATTGGTTTTGAGGTTGGAATTGAGATGGCCAAGGTTTCCAAAGTTGGTTTTGAGGTTGGGATTGAGATGGCCAAGGTTTCCAAAGTTGGTTTTGAGGTTGGGATTGAGATGGCCAAGATTTCCAAGGCAAGGGTGTTTTCCAATTACCTTGAGATTGTTGTGCATAACCTTGATACTGTGCATAAGGATATTGCATCATATTGGGTTGATGAGGCTGCCATAGTCCTTTTGGAGCTACATAACAAAGTTTCTCTTGTGCTTGATTTGCTCCATTATTCTTCTGGTAAATTTCTTTCAACCCTGGTAATGATGGGCAATCTTCAGTAGTATGTGATCCTGCACAAATTTTACACATTTTAATGTTATTAAGTGGACATTCATGCAAAGCATGTTTCTTTCTACATTTAGGGCAAAATATAAATGAAGCAACTTTTTGCTTGTTTTGCATTCTTAGCATGTCAGTTTGTTTATTTAAATTACCAAGAATGTTTAGCAAATTGTTAGGTTCAGTTTGACTTACCAATCCTGATGCTGACTTACTTACTTTTGCCATAAATGGATCTTGAGGGGACCTTACACACTTTTCTTTTCCTCTTGATATGTTCTTGCATAGTTCACAAATTTCTTGAAATGGAAATTGATAGACATCTCCTTTTCCCACAAGATTAAGAAGATCAATCCATTCATCCTTTATAGCATTTAGTAGGAGAGTTTTTAATGTGTCTGATCCTAAATTATGCAATTTAGATCTTTTGATATTATAAGTAAATCTCTCCACTAAATCTTCTAGGCTTTCATCCTCTTTTTGGTTCATCTTAAAGACTTCATTTCTAAGGTCATGGTGCATGCAATAACCTTTATACTTTTCCAAAAATACTCTTTTCATATCATCCCATGTCCTTATAGAATTTGTTCCTAAAGTCATGAACCATCTAAGAGCTCTATCCTTTAATGTTGCCGGAAACAAATTCAATTTTTGCATGTGAAATGAGTAGCCATAAGATCTACAAATTATTTCAAATTCAAAAAGAAAGGTTTCCGGGTCTTCTGATCTCATACCTTTGAAGTTAGGAAGTATAGATGGATGGATGTTCTTCATTTGAATGTTGATATCAGTTTCTTGAATAGGAAATCCAAAAGGATCTTCCTCATTGTCATCATCTCCATCCATTTCTTCAACCTCCTTTGTCACCTCTTCTTCTACCTGCAAATATGAATTCATGATGTGCATGTGTGGCTCTTACTGCACCACATGATATAGTGGGTGTGGTAGGTGATTGAAGTTTTTGTTTTTGTTTTTGTGGATGTAGGAAATCAGGATACCTAGTTACACTTCCCCGGAAACGGCGCCAAAATGTTTGGTCTCAACCTAGTCTCCTAAATTGAGTTCATTAATTGTCAACCAGGGTCAGTAAACTGCTGAAGTGAAGTGCACCATATGTGCCTAAGTAACCTTTTCCTACTTCGTTGTGTTTAGTGTTTTCTGATGTTTTTGGTTTTATGGTTTTATGTTTAAAAAGGAAAAGAACTAAGTGCTAAATGAAGGGAAACTATTGGTCAAAACAGAGTGAAGCCTAAACTATGATGGTAAACAAATGCAAATGCAATACTGAAATAGAGTCAAATCTAAACTATGACTAAGCAGAAACAAAGCTTGATAATGACTTTTAAGAAAATGACTCAAAACATAAACCTAATTTGTCCCATTCTTTTGTCAAAGGTATTTTGAAAGAGATTGAGAAATGGTCAGCTAAGTATGCAAATTCTTCTAAGCTAAGTATGCAAACTCTCCTAATCTAAACAATTAAACAACTAGCTTATAATGATGCAACATTTCATCCTTGATTAGAGATTTGTTGAAGCAAATTTGGAATAAAACATTTATACCATCATAAGATCTTCTATTCTAGGACTAGTTCCTAACTCTATTCTGCAATTTAATTGAATGTCACAAAACCTTACTCAAGAGTTATTGATTTATTTTCAAAGTAGTCTTTTGAGGGAGGGCTCTGTTTATGAAGTGATAAGGAAATTGCAGAGGTACTTTAGGCCTTAAAATGATATTGTCTTCTGTTCATGTAGTTATGAAGCAATTATAGATTTTAGAACAATAAGAGGTTTGTGAATAATGAAGGCTGTTTTGTTAAGTTTAACAACTGAAGTAATCTAATGTGCAGTGAATGACAGTCTGAATGTGAAGTGAAAATACAATGAGTTGAACTAAAACTGAACTTAAAATGTCACTAATCTAAAACAGTTTTAAACTACAAGTCATTATCAAACTTAAAACAAAACAACTGAACATGAGTTAAGTGCAATTAAACTCCGGAGTATCCTAACTTATGCTATGCAAACAGAAAGACTGAAAGCAATTAAAAACTAAGATATCATGGCTATCTCCCACTCGTCATTATGATCTTTTGGGCAAGCGTTTAAGAGCAAGGACAACTATGGTACTTAGTGCAAACACACAACTAAAATATTCAAGATCACAATCATGCTTAAGATAGTATAAATATTTCTTGGAAGAGTTTCTTCTTGTGGAAGAGTACTTAGCATAAGTATAACTGTGATGGTGAATAAAAGAGATTACAATTAAATCCTACAATATTGTAGCCAATTCCCATTCATCATTATAATCTTTTGGAAGACCTTCTTCTTTTGGAAGAATTTTTAGAATGAGTATAACTACAGTAGCTAATGAAAGCAACTACGAAATCAACTTCAAAAACGTAAAGGCAGCTAGAATACTTATCTAAATTACGCAAATAAATCCGTGCAAGAGGCAGGGGCCCTCTACCACCTGACGGAATCTAACTCCAAATCAAATCAACGCTTTCAAAACAACACTGTCTGCTTCATTAAAAGAGAAATAACTTGAACAGAGCAATCTGTGTCTTCAGAAATTTAGCATAGAGTCTCAGCAAAATCTAGAACAAAAATCTCTCTAGCTCTCGGTTTCCCAAGTGTTTATATAACAAATGTTCATAACAGAACTTGCAACAATTCAAGGATTATTGTCTTTCCTTATCGAAATCATACTAGGACTCTTAAAGTGGCTGCGTGAAAAGGAAATGGACATCTAGACTGAGACAGTCCTACTAGAAGTCTACTTTCTTAAATATGTTCCCACGTATCAAAACCATACACAGAATTCGTTTCTTCCTTCATGGTGAGCAACGAACCATGTAGACATGACGTGTAATATGCCCATATGCGGTTTTTATCAGAGGCCACCGGAATATACCTAAATCAGAAATGGGGCCTACTAATAAGTGGGATTACCATATCATGCGCACACACACGTTCATTCCGTAGGGCTATTTTGCGTTAAAATTGTTAAAATAGCAAAAATCATGAAAATACAATATGTTAATCAATTTCATGTAACTTAAGAATCCTAATCATTCTTCATTGATTTTAGGCTTATGAAGTGATAAAATAATGATGAAATGAAGTGGAAGGTTTGTAAAAGAGAAGGCACTTAAGGCTCAACAAAATGGCCACCTCGACGATCTTAAGAATTATATCGTAGGTAATAGTGGATGTACAACCATATTTGAGATCTGATTAACGGAAATTTCTGCTATTTTTCCTTCTCAATCATGATACAAGTCAATACATTAAAGTAATACAACAAGCATTTTTATGTAGACTCCGAATCTATTCTTTATAATTTTTCCCTCAAACTCCTAACACATTATGAATTTCACATTGAATGAGTGCATAAATGCACTCTTTGTAAGGGACTACTCAATGGGATACACCACAAGCTCAAAAATGCCAGTAACTAAAATAAAGAGAATAACTCTTCAGATCTTTGTGTATATACTATACCCTTGCATTTTACCCAGACTTATTTAAAATCACTCTCCTCAATTGGATACACCTTCACTTGGCAGCAAGCTCATATCATTTTTTTCAGTAACTAAAGATAACATAAACAAAGAAAAGGACACAACACCTAAAATATCTTTGGGTGGCCTCTTATTTCTATGATAAGACTCTACAGTGGAGTGGAGCGAGTATCACATTCTCTCAACCATATCAAAAACCTTCTTATAATATTTAAAACCAAAGCTATATACAGATTGCGGTAACGGAAACGAAAGAAATGTCTATTACACTCATTCACAAAAAATGCCATAACAACAACAACATACTGCGAGGATGGGAGGAGCAACATACCTTGCAGTAGACGAACAGCGTCAACCAAAGGAGCAATAGCGTGGATGGGAGGAGCAACAGCGCGGAAAAATAGACCTCCAGTAGACCAACAACACAAACGGGAGGAGCGAAAACGCGTGAAAAGACTAGTAGCAACAGTGAAGAAATTACGCACGAATAATGAGACCGGTAAACAAATCAACTTTGCGAGTGATTTATTTATAGAAACTAGTTCGACCAAACTATTTTAAAAGTAAAAGTTCGGCCAAACTCAAATTTCGACCGAACTTTGTTGGAAGTTCGGCCGAAATTTTGTTGCCGGTTTTCCCATCTCCAACAAAAAATTTGCTTTACCATGCCGTCAGTGTGCCATCAATCTAAACGGAATCACGAGTTCGGTGGAACTTTATAAAATGTTCGGCTGAACTATTGCCGAAAAAATTTTTCAGCCCCCGATTCTCACAAAAGTGTAACCCAACTTCACGTTTCCGCCCTTAAGATATATAATTTTTTCAGAGCCAAGAAAATTCTCTTTCTGATATACACGAGAGCCACTTATAGATATTTGTGTTGATGCTTATTTGGCTACCTTAATTGAAGACTTGCAAGAACATACAAATATTGTCTCTTATCTGGATGATATGGAAGAACACATTACTGCATTTCTATTTAAGAGGGATCAACCAAATGAAGACGAAAAATCAACCATTATATCTGAAAGAATATCCCTTCTTTTTTCTAATCAACAAGAGGTAATGTTTCATGATTTTCAAGACCCCTTGGGTAGTCTTTTGCAAGAATCAAAAAAGGTGGATTTTGTTTTGTTCATTAACACAGGTTTTGGGTTGAGATTCAATTTTGAGTTTCCATTTACTCAATATTTCTTTATGCCTGTTGGAGTTGAATACAAGCATCAATCAGGTAGTCATTTAAAAGATTGGTTACATTGGATCTACGACTTCACTTGATCAATTGATTTATGGATCAGTTAGAGTAGGTAAGGCATAATGAATAAGCTCAACATTTTGAGCATCTTTTTCAGCATCAGTTTCCAATAGCGTTTGCAGTTGATGATGTATAGTTCAACTTTCATTTTGATTTGAGTCAATTTGAGGATTTTAGATGCAGTGACTCCATTGCTCGATGGATGAGGCTACTTGGTCTACGGTGTTCTTGACACCTCCTGAAGGAGCTTCCATCCCCATATCGATCCAATGTTAGTGTCTGAATGTTTAGTGATCAAATATACTCTTTCAGGTTTACTTAGTAGTGGTCCTAGGTAAAAGTTTCATGTTTCAAGTCAGTTTTCAAATAAAATTTTGTTCACAAAATATGTCTAGGTTTGAAATTCGACTCCCTTAAATCCATTCATGGTCATCATAATTTCATAGGTCATTTCATTCATCAATCATCTATGGTCTAAGTTCATTCACCACACCTTCATTTAGGTTAGAGTCTAGGTCTCATTTGTTTCGCCACCATAAGAGTCAATTATGCAATAAAAGAAAGTGAACAAAACCTCATTTTCACCATACAAGTCATTTGGATAGGGAGTTAGAACATATAGGTAAATAAGTAAAGATATACTCTATTCTCACCATAATACTCCACAACTGCCATGGGTTGAAGAAAAATAAGCAAATTTGTGCCAACACTACCTGTGTTATGCTTCTGGGTGCGCTACACATGTGTTGTTCTTTTGGTGTTTCAGCTCCAAATCAGTTATCCAAGGTTCAAAATCACTGAAAAAAGGTTCATACACTTCCTAAATGATAAGTGGAAACCATCCATACCTCTATGAAGTCAAAATTCATTAGAAAATGTGTGGTTTCCTTCATTAGGTGACCTCCACTATGTGTTGCACAGGTGCTGCGCTTTTGGAGTTTTTGATATTTTGTTTGTTTCAGCTGATAAAACCCTAATAAAAACATATAAAAACTTCATGTAACCTTCATAGACTATACCCTAACATATCCTATCACTAACAACCCTCATTTCCATCAATTTCATTAAAACTCTAATTTTCACTATATTTTGGTAGAAAAACTAGCGAAACCCTGTGTTTTGACCTTTTAGGCACCTTTCACATGCCTATTCCAAAACATTCCACTCGCATACTGTAGAAAACTCATGACCCTACCTCCCCAAATTTTTACTAAATTTTCCTTAACTTCCTTCCACTTCATTTATGTCTCTAAAACCACTCTACCGCTATCCCCTATTTTCCTAATTTTACACCTTCCCGATCTACTACATAAAGATAGGGCTTTCCTTGTTGAAAAATATCATGGAGGGTGAGAAGAAGGTCCATAAGGGAAGGTCACAATATCAGGTTTGAGCCAAATCAGACCCATGGCATCATTTTTATAACTTCGTGATCAAGCCAAGGTTTAGATTGCACATAGGGAAAATTTGGCTTCAAAATCAGTTTCTTAAGTAATGAAGATGAATTTTACAAACGTTGAAGAGGTTTTTCTAAATCATAGGCCAAAGAACAAACACCTCCTTATTTTTATGCACAGGTGTTATGTTTTGAGATAAATGCCAAAAATATAGTTCCTCCAGATCATTTTCTACACTTTTTACCAAGTCGTCTTCAAGTTAATTGTTCAGGGGTTTGGAGCAGGGTGTTGCAGTTATTGATGACTAAATTTTGTAGCAGACATCCTAATATTTCCAGCCATACCACTTTCATCCCAGAATTCCTCTGGGAAGGCCTCCAAACTCTCTCTCAAAGTAGGCACTATGCTTCTGCTTAGAGTGCACTACGCTTCTGCAAATTTTGAGTGATCATATTCAAACTTGGATTCTGAGCAAATGGGAAAGTATTTTAGAAAACTAGAGGAGGTTATTGTTGCTAACATGCCAAAGAACAAAACCCTCTCTCATTTTTTCAAAAATCGTGAAGGTTAGAGTGATATGGATCCATATTTAAGCCCTTGTTACGTTTTTGTGAGCCCTTGTTATGAATTTGCCTCCCTTGTTATGCTTGTGGAGGAGAGGTATATTTTTGTTTTTCGCTGAAAAATCCTCCAAAAAATCTTGAAACTTGTCTCCATTTCCTTGTGAAGCCTTCATAAAAGGTAATTTTCATCTCTTATGCCATATTTTGGTAAAATTTTGAGGGTTTAAAACAATTTCATGCTTATTATGTTTTGTCTCCATATTTTCACTTATCCATGTATATAAAAAAAATTCATGTGACAAACCCTAACTTACCCCACCTACCTAAGCTCTAACCCTAGTAATCTAAACTCTAACTCACACATCCCATATACATTACCCCCACCTTTCCTATCATCTACACCATCCCTAACATGTTAAATTCAAACAAACCCTAGATTCTAGCTATTTCACAGTGAAAAAACTTGAAATTTCCTGTGTTTGCTAGATTTAGCCACCCTCCACAAATCCATTTCTCCTCATTCCACTTTTATTATGGATATAATTTTCTAATCTATGCACAAAAAATATTGTTTGAAAATTTTCTCAGCTCCATGGTCCTCATTTCACCTTCTAAACCTACACTGCTTCAACACTAGCTATTCTCACAGTCAAACATTGAGAATTTCTCGTGTTTTCATCATTTTGCCGCCTTACTCACACTAATTTTCCCTCACTCCCCCCAAAAATTGGATCTAACACACAACTCAACCCACTCAATGTTTTCTAGAATTTCTCCTAGCTTCATGATCCTTCATCCCATCCTCTAAACTCACACTTTCCTACACTCTGTTTTTCCAGATTCCATACATTCACTCATCTCATCAACACCCTAGGGTTTTCATCATTCCAATGAAAAAAAAAGTGGAAAGTGACAATAAGATCTTCAAGGGAGGGTGCCACCTCTGGCTAGAACCTTCAATAATGCATGAACTCAATTCATCTCCATTGGCCAAAAAATGCTTTGAGAGGGGTTAGTGTTTCAGATTTTGTGAAAGGGTCATGGAAGAGGGGTATCTTCTTCAATTGACCAGCCTATTTGCTACAAGATTCAACATGGTAAAGGTCACTATTGCAGGTGTAGAGATTAATGTATCAGCAGACCTAATTTCTTCAGCAATAAGTATTCCTTGTCATGGAGAGAAGTGGTTCAAGGGCGTGGACTTAGACATTCAACATTATAAACAATTTCTCAAACCTCATTATATAAAGGAAGCACATGTAAAGTCCTTGGTTGTTTAGCCCATCACTCATAGGTAACATGGAACCAATTTTGAGAAGTTTTGATCAATTTTGGTATTTTTTGTGATTTTTCCAAAATTTTGGAAATTCCTCATTGCAAAAGGGTAGAGAACTTTTGTTATGCTTATTTTGGGGGCATCCAAATGATGATTTATTTATATGGATGGATTTATTTTGATGAGTAAATCACAGATCAGGAACCCCCATGGCTTGAAAATCTGTAATTTTGGAG
The DNA here is from genome assembly GCA_034641835.2 of Pinus albicaulis. Taxonomy (NCBI): domain Eukaryota; kingdom Viridiplantae; phylum Streptophyta; class Pinopsida; order Pinales; family Pinaceae; genus Pinus; species Pinus albicaulis. The sequence continues at coordinate 33,070 of JAXQQM020065582.1, read as the reverse complement.
AGAAAGCTCAAAAATCACTCATTTTTCATGTTTCTTCCACCTTTTTGGTGCCTCTGTTACGATTTTGGAGTAACCTTGGGAAAATGGATCTTTGAAGGCCTTCCCTTGGGTAGTTTTGAAAAATTCAAGATGTTCTGGAAAATAGACACACAAGGCTAGTTGACTATTCTTTTAGAAGTGGATTTGGACTCTTAAAAGTGCCTCAAAATTTCTGTTACAATTATGAAAATATTTGTTTCCCTTCTGTCAGAAATGTCACAAATCAACATTGGATTCCTCAAGACACTTATCAAGCTCAAAAATTGCTACAAATTTGAGGTATTGTTGTCCCATGAGTTGGAATTATAGTTATTGAGTTATTTTTTTCCTCCTATCATGAGGGAATATGTAATTAGTGTAAGGGACAAACACTGCTAGTTCATAGCTAAAATTCAAGGAATGGTTTCTAACCTCCCTAGAATCTAGGAAATGACTCATTTGGTATTTTTTTGGGTTGGATAGTCTCATATTATAGTGGAGCTCTTGTAATAAGCTATTTGGAATGAAATCAGAGACAAATTTGCAGGAATTGTGTTGAGATACTTGTGGTATGCATTGGAGCATTTGTTTTTCTTATGTATATTTATAATTTCATGCTTAATAACATTTATTCTTCTTCATATATGCTTATCTTGTAATTTTATGATCAGAAATCATGTTTATGCATGCTCTATTTTAGACAAGGTTTACATTGCTATTTTTATTTTCTTCTAAACTAAATGAATTCACCTCAATGCTCATTCAAACTCTCTTCTATTTTTTCCTATACTCAATGAAATATTAAACATGCTTTCAAACTACTTATCTAGCCTCACACATTCTTTGAAAGTTGACCTTCGAATTCAGACCTAAAAACCCTACACACAGCCTTCTCACTGACCTTTCTATCCAACACTTAAAACATCAAACAAATCCTATTTACTAAGCTTACATACCTAGTCTAATATCATTAGATACTTTTTCATTCCTTTGACTGCAAAAGTGACAATGAGAGATCCCTCTCTTGTCCTGGTAGAGCTAGCTACCTGACCTAAAGCCTGCTCTGTGGTTATCTTCCTTCAATCCCATTTTCAGCCCTAGGAAGTTGGGGGGAGTGTTGACATTATTGGCATTGTTTTCGAGGATCGAAGGTTAAATATTTTCTGGGAAGGAACGACAAAGATTGGCTCTGATTGTTGATGGTGAATAGTGGTCATGTACAATAAAGGTTGTGCATCTTTCACCTGGAAACTCCAGTGGCGAAGAATCCAAAATTTCATAGTTTTCATGGTGACTTCACTGTTAAAAAAACGATAGCTTCAAGAACTATTGGTGAATTCACTACTTTGAAGATGGATTCAAATGCAAGAAGGAATTCTAGGTATGCTCCTATGCATCAAGATCATTTTCCAGGATTTCCAAATCCTATGCCTTAGGTATATTGGCAAACATACTGGCAAAAATTCAGAGATGGAAAAGGTGATGATGCTACACTCCATTTAATAAGATTTCATATGCATGTGAGTAACCTAAAGATTAATTTTCATGAAGATTGTTTAATGAAGATGTTCATGATCACATTAGAAGAAAAAACATGGTTTTGGTAGGAAATCTTGCCCCCTGCTTGTATTTATTCTCTCAAGGATTTTCACTCAGTATTTTTTGAGAAGTATAGAGAAACCTATTCTTCTTTGCTTTTAATTGAGGATTGCTCTAATCACTTTGAGAATGTTATTCAAGAGCTAGAAATTTTTTATGGTGATGAATAATTTATGGATGATAAGCTCTTATAGGCTTTGAATGAAAACCCTTTTTAGCGCCATTAGAAGATCATGGATTCTACCTCGAATGACACCGAACTTGAGTAGAACTATTCAAAGGATGGCATTGATCTTCCATATTTCGAAATTGATGATCATTTTTAGCAGTCTTGCCAATCTTCAAGCGATCAAGATATATATGAAGAATTTTTGTCCAACTACCCTTCATCTCTTTCCTCTTCTGAGTTTTTAATTAAGGAAGAAATATGTTCATATCATAAATTTGAGTTTTCTTGTATAGAGACTCTAGAGAGTCATGATTCATCCATTGAAGTCAAAAATAGTGTACAACAGGTTTGTGGTCTTGAGTTTGATGAACATGTTCAGCAGCCTTCAAATGATCAAGATATATAATTTTTTCAGAGCCAAGACAATTCTCTTTATGATATACATGAAAAGCCACCTATAGATATTTGTGTTGATGTTGATTTGGCTACCTCAATTGAAGATTTTCAAGAACATAAAAATATTGTCTCTGATCTGGATGATATGGAAGAACACATTACCGCATTTCTATTTAAGAGGGATCAACCAAATGAAGAAGAACAATCAACCATTATATCTGAAAGCATCTCCCTTATTTTTGTTGATCAACAAGAGGTAATGTTTCGTGATTTTCAAGACCCCTTGGGAAGCCTTTTGCAAGCATCAGTAAAGGTGGAGTTTGTTTTGTTCATCAACATAGGTTTTGGGCTGAGATTAAATTTTGAGTTTCCATTTACTGAATCTTTCTTTATGCTTGGTGGAGTTGAATATAAGCATCAGTCAGGTAGTCATTTACATGATTGGTTACATTGGATCTTTGACTTCACTTGATCAAGTGATTTATGGATTAGTTAGAGTAGGTAATGTGTAATGAATAATATCAAAATTTTGAGCATATTTTTTAGTGTCAGTTTCCAATAGAGTTTGCAGTTGATGATGTATAGTTGAGCTTTCAGTTTGATTTGAGTCAGTTTGAGGATTGTAGATGTAGTGACTCCATTGCCAAATGGATGAGGCCACTTGGTATACGGTGTTCTTGACACCTCCCAAAGGAGCTGACATCCCCAACTCGAGCCATTGTTAGTGTCTGAATCTTCAGTGATCAAATGTAATCTTTCAGGTTTACTTAGTAGTCGTCCTAGCTCAACATTTGATGTTTCAAGTTAGTTTTCAAATAATTTTTTTTTCACTAAATATGTCTAGGTATGAAATGCTACTACCTTCAATCCATTCATGGTCATAATCATTTTATAGGTCATGTCATCCATCAATAATCTAGGGTCTCAGGTCATTCACCACACCTTCATTTATGTTAGAGTCTAGGTCTCATTTGTTTCGTCACAATAAGAGTCAATTATGTCATAAAAGAAAGCGAACGAAATATAATTTTCACCATACATGTCATTTGGATAGGGAGTTAGAAAAGATAGGGAAATAAGTAAAGAGATCTTATATTCTCACCATCATACTCCACAGCTGCCATGGTTTGAAGAAAAATAAGCAAATTTGTGCCAACGCTACCTTTGTTACTCTTCTAGGTGCACTGCGCACGTGTTGCACTTTCAGTGTTTCAGCTCCAAATCAGTTCTCCAAGGTTCAAAACCACTGCACATAGGTTCATACACTTCCTAAATGGTAAGTGGAAATCCTCCATACCTCCACTACGTGTTGCGCAAGTGTTGCGCTTTTGGTGTTTTTCATATTTTGTTTGCTTCATTTGATAAAACGTTAATCAAACCATCTACAACCTTCATATAACCTTCATAAACTATACCCTAACATCTCCTATCACTAATAGCCCTCTTTTCCATCAATTAAATTAAAAACCTAATTTTCACTATATTTTGGTAGAAAAAACTAGTGAAACCCTATGTTTTGACCTTTTTTGCACCTTTCACATGCCCATTCCCAAAAATTACACTTGCATATTGTATCCAACTCATCACCCTACCTCCCCCAATTTTTAGGGAATTTTACCTAACTTCCTTCCACTTCATTTCTATCCCTAAAACCACTTTACCACTATCCCCTATTTTCCTAATTTTCCACCTTCCTTATCTAATACATCAATATATGGCTTTCCTTGTTTAAAAATATCATGGAGAGTGAGAAAAAGGTCAATAAGGGAGGTCACCATAATAGTTTTGAGCCAAATCAAACCCATGTCATCATTTTTAGGGCTTCATTATCAAGCTAGGGTTTACATTGCACACAAGGACAATTTGTCTTCAAAATCAGTTTCTGAAGTAATGGAGATGAATTTTACAAAAGTGAAAGATTTTTTTGGCAATCATAAGGCAAATAACAAACAACTCCTTCAGTTTATGCATAGGTGTTATGGTTTCAAAGAAATGCCAAAAATATAGTTTCTCCGGGTCATTTTCTTCACTTTTGACCAAGTTGTCTTCATGTCAATTGTTCAGGGGTTTGGAGCAGGTTGTTGCCATTATTGATGACTCATTTTGTAGAAGACATTCGAAGATTTCTAACCATACCACTTGCATCCAAAAATTCCTTTGGGAATGCCTCCAAACTCCCTCTCAAAATAGGCGCTATGCTTATGTTTAGAATGTGCTACGCTTCTACAAATTTTGAGTGATCAAATTCAAACTTGGATTCTGAGAAAATGGAAAATTATTTTGGAAAACTAGAAGAGTGTATTGTTCATAACATGCTAAAGAACAAAACCCTCACCTAGGTTTTCAAAAATTGTCATGGTTAGAGAGATATGGATCCATATTTAAGCCCTTGTTACATTTCTGTGAGCCCCTGTTACACATTTGCCTCCCTTTTTACGCTTCTGTACATGCTTGTTACACTTGTGGAGGAGAGGTAGATTTTTGCTTTTGGCTTAGAAAACCTCTAAAAAATCTTGAAACTTGTCTCCATTTCCTTGTGAATCCTTCACAAAAGGTAAGTGTCATCTCTTATGACATCTTTTGGTTAAATTTTTAGGGTTTAAAACAATTTCATGCTTATTATTTTTGTCTCCATATTTTCACTTGTCCATGTATAAAAAAAAAATCATGTGACAAAAACTAACCAACCCCACCCACCTAAACCCTAACCCTAGTAATATAAACCCCAACTCACACATCCCATATACATTATCCCCACCTTTCATATCATCTACACCATCCCTAACATGTCAAATTCAAGCAAACCCTAGATTCTAGCTATTTCACAGTGAAAAAACTTGAAATTTCATGTGTTTGCTAGATTTAGCCACCCTCCACACATCAATTTCTCATCATTCCACTTTCAGTATGGAGCTAAGATGCTACTCTATGCACTGAATTTTTCTTAGAATTTTTGCTGAGGTCCATGGCCCTCATTTCACCTTCTAAACCTACACCGCTTCTACACTAGTTATTCTCATAGTCAAACATTGAGAATTTCCTGTGTTTTCATCATTTTGACATCTTCCTCACACTCAGTTCCCTCATTCCACCCACAAATTGGAGATAACACACAACTCAACCCCCTCAATTTTTTCTATAATTTTTCCCAGCTTCATGATCCTTCATCTCATCCTCTAAACTCACACTTTCCTACACTCTGTTTTTCCATATTTTCATACATTCACTCATCTCATAAACACCTTAGGGTTTTCATCATTCCAGTGAAAAACACAATTTAAAGTGACAAGAAGAGCTTTAGGGGAGGGCACCACCTTAGGCTAGAACCATTCATAATGCATGAACTCAATGCCTCTCCATTGGCCATAAGATGCTTTGAGAGGGCTCTGTGTTTGAGATTTTGTGAAAAGCTCATGGAAGAGTGGTAACGTCTTCAATTAACCAGCCTATTTGGTACAAGATTCAGCATGGGAAATGTCATTATTGCAAATGTAGAGATTAATCTATCAATAGGCCTAATTTCTTCAGCAACAGGTATTATGTGTCATGGAGAGAAGTGGTTCAAGGGCATGCACTTAGACATTGAAGAGTATAAACAATTTCTCAAACCTCATGCTAGAAAGGAAGAACATGTAAAGTCCTTAGTTTTTTAGCCTATTTCTCACAGGTTCCATAGAACCAATTTTGAGAATTTTTGATCAATTTTGGTATTTTTTGTGATTTTTGAAAATTCTGGAAATTCCTCATTGCGGAAGGGTAACGAACTTTTGTTACGCTTATTTTGGGGGCATCCAAATGATGATTTATTTATATGGATGTATTTATTTTGATGAGTATGTCACATATCAGGAACCCCCATGACATGCCAAGCTGTAATTTTGGAGAAAAAGCTCAAAAATCACTCATTTTTCGTGTTTCTGCCACCTTTTTGGAGCCTCTCTTACGCTTTTGGAGTAATATAGGGAGAATGGATTGTTGAAGGCCTTCCCTTTGGTCATTTTGATAAATTCAAGATTTTATGGAAACTAGACACATTGGGCTAGTTGACCGTTCTTTAAGAAGTGGATTTGGACTCTTAAAAGTGCCTCAAAATTTCTGTTACAATTTTGCAAATTTTTGTTTCCATTCTATTAGAAATGTCACAAATCAACACTGGATTCCTCGGGACACTTGTCAAGCTCATAAATTGTCACAAATTAGAGGCATTGTTGTTTGATGAGTTGGAATTAGAGTTATTGAGTTGGTTTTTGCCTCCTATTATGAGGGAATATGTAATTAATGTAAGGGACAAACACTGCTAGTTCATAGCTAAAATTCAGGGAATGGTTTCTAACCTCCCTACAATCTAAGAAACTCATATTGTGTATTTATGATCCATTTTGGATGGGATTTTGATGTGATGAGGTGTCATAGTACGTATTTTCTATAAGTAGACTCTCTTTAGGCTTTTTTGGGTTGGATAGTCTCATATTTCAGTGGAGCTCTTGTAATGAGATATTTGGAATGAAATCAAAGATAAATTTGCAGGAATTGTGTTGAGATATGTGTGGTATGCATTGGAGCATCTATTTTTCTTATGTATGTTTATAATTTCATGCTTAATACCATGTGTTCTTCTTCATATATGTTTATCTTGTAAGTTTATGATCAGAAATCATGTTTATGCATGCTCTGTTTTAGACAAGGTTTACATTGTTATGTTTATTTTCTTCTAAACTGAATTAATTCACCTCAGTGCTCATTCAAACTCTCTTCTATTTCATCCTATAATAAATTACATATTAAACATGCTTTCAATCTACCTATATAGCCTCACACATTCTCTACAAATTAACCTTGGAATTTAGACCTAAAAACCCTATACACAACCTTCTCGTTGACCTTTCTATCCAACACTTAAAACATCAAAAAAATCATATTTACTGGTCTTACATAGCTAGCCTAAGATCATTAGATACTCAATCATTCCTTTGGCTGCAAAAGTGACAACGAGAGATCCCTCTCTGTTCCTGGTAGGGCTAGCTACCTGACCTAAAGCCTCGTCTGTGGTTACCCTCCTTCAATCCCATTTTAAGCCTTGGGAAGTTCGGGGGAGTGATAACACCATCCATGGGCATCATCACCTCAAAGGCCATCCCATTCATTGTCATTTAGAAGTGTTATGTCATTCACTCCATCTCATCTAGGTCTATTGTCTAGGTGTCATTATTTTTCCTTTGAAAATTCCAATTTTTCATCAAACAAGGCATAAAATCCTTCATTTCCATCATATAAGTCTTCTAAAGGGAGTTATCATACTTAGGATAATAACGTAAGACAAGTTCTTTATTTCAAAAATTGTTTCAATATCAAAGGATTTCAAAAAGGCAAAACTATCTTCGTAGTTATTGTTTTCACTAGAGGACAAAAAATTCATTTCAAAAGCTTATAAAAGGAAAAAAGAGGTTCATTCAACTCATTCTTCTCTTTTCATGTGTGGTAGAGCTCCTCTCTTACCTCCATTTGACTCCATAGTGGTCAAGGGTTTGAACAAAGGCAAGAAAACTACTCCAAAACAAGTGTGTTACGCATCATGAAGATTCTTTGATGAAGATGTTCATGATCACATTATAATAAAAAGCATGGTTTTGGTATGAAAGCCTACCTCTTTCTTGTATTTATTCTTTCAAAGATTTTCACTCAATATTTTTTGAGAAATATAGAGAAAATTATCCTTATTTTCTTTTGATTGAGGATCGTTGTGATCACTGTGAGAATTTTATTCAAGAGATAGAAAGTGCTTATGAAGATGAAGAGTTTATGGATGATGAAATCTTATATGCTTTGAATGAAAACCCTTTTCACCACCATGAGAAGATCATGGATTATACCCTGGATGACATCGAAATTGAGTAGAATTATTCAAAGGATGACATTGATCTTCCATATTTCGAATTTGATGATAATTTGCAGTAGTCTTTCCAATCCAAGTGATCAAGATATATATATGAAGGTATTTTGTCTAGCTACCCCTCATCCCTTTCCTCTTCTGAGTTTTGAATTCAGGAAGAAATATGTGCATATTAGAATTTTGAGCTTGCTTGTATAGAAACTCTAGAGAGTCATGATTTATCCGTTGAGGTCAAATACAATGTACAACATGTTTGTTGTCATGAGCTTGATTAACATGTTCAGTAGCCTTCAAATGATCAAGATATGGGATTTTTTCAGAGCCAAGACAATTCTCTTTCTGATATACATAAAAATCAACTTGTAGATATTTTTGTTAATTCTGATTTGGTTACCTCAATTGAATATTCACAAGAACATACAAATATTGTCTCTGATTTAGATGATATGGAAGAACACATTGTTGCATTTCTATTTAAGATGGATCAAAAAAATGAAGAAAAAAAATAAACCATTACATTTGAAATCATCTCCCTTCTTTTTCTAATCAACAAGAGGTAATGTTTCATGATTTTCAAGACCCCTTGGGCAATCTTTTGGAAGAATAAAAAAAGATGGAGTTTCTTTTCTTCGCCAACACAGAGATTGGGTTCATTTTTCAGTTGGGGTTGTCATACCACAACACTTTTCCTTTGAGGAAAGTAGGAGGAGCAATAAATCAAATAGCCATTTACTTTCATTGCTACACTGGATCTTTGACTTCACTTGATAAAGCGATTTATGGATCAGTTAGAGAGGGTAAGGTGTGATGAATTAGCTCAACATTCTGAGCATATTTTTCAGTTTCAATTTCCAGTATAGTTTTCAGTTGATGATGTACAGTTCATCTTTAATTTTGATTTGAGTTAGTTTAAGGATTGTAGCTGCAGTGACTCCATTGCCCAATGGATGAGGCTACTTGGTCTACACTATTCTTGACACCTCCTGAAGGAGCTGCCATCCCCAGTTGGAGCCAATGTTAGTGTCAATATGTTCAGTGATCAAATATTCTCTTTCAATTTACTTTTTAGTAGGCCTAGGTCAAAATTTTGCTGTTTTCAAACAAGTTTTCAAAATAAATTTTGGTCAGTGAAGGAGTCTAGGTCATAAATTTTTCTCCCCTCATCCCATCCATGCCCATCATCACCTCAAAATTCATCCCATTCATTTTCATTTGGAAGTCCTAGGTCATTCACTCCATCTCATTAGGTTTGTTGTCTAGGTGTCATTGTTTTTCCTTTGAAAAGTCCAATTTGTCATCAAATAAGGCAAACAATCCTTCATTTCCATCATATAAGTCTTGTAAAGGGAGTTAGCATACTTAGGATAATAAAGTAAGACAAGTTGTCTTATTTCAAAATTTGTTTCAATATCAAAGGATTTCAAAAAGGGAAAAATTGTCTTCATAGTTATTGTTTTCACTAGAGGACAAAAATTCATTTCAAAAGCTTATAAAAGACAAAAATAGGCTCATTCAACTCATTCTTCTATTTTCATGTGTGGTATATCTCCTCTCTTACATCCATTTGACTCCATAGTGTTCAAGGGTTTGAAAAAAGGCAAGAAAACTACTCCAAAACAAGTGTGTTCGCATCTGGAGCAATTTGCTACGCATCTACTAGCCTTTGTTACGCATATGTAGCAGTTGTTACGCATCTGGAACAGACTGGTATGCATCTGCTATCCTTTTTTAGGCATCTAGAACACACTGTTATGCATCTGGAACACATTGTTATGCATCTGGAAATTTGTTACGTATTTGGCATAGGTGTGTTACACATCTAGAAAGTGTTGTGTTTTGGGTATTTTGGCTCCCAAATCACTCAAAAAATCTCAAGAATAATTGGCATCAATTATTTTAAAGCTTTTATAATAGTAAATAATAATCTCATATCCTATTTAGGTCAATTTATTAAGCATAGTGTTGATTTTCTTGCTCACCTCCTTTTCCACTGCATTTTCACTTCTTCTCATCATTGAAATATTTCAATGAACCAAACCCTAACCCTCTCATCTAACACTATCCTACACCTCCCACATACATCATACTATAATTCCCCACCATTAATACCCTTCCTAAGAATCATTTTCACCAAACCTTAATTTCTTGTCAATTTTCTAGTGTTAAATTGGGAAATTCTTGTGTTTCCCTTGTTTGACCACTTTCATCACATCCAATTCACCTAATTTCACTCATATCATGGAGCCAACATAGAAGCCTATCTCCTAATTTTTTTTTATAATTTTCCTTGGCTTCAAAACCCTTCATATCACCCTATAAGCCTACCCCATCCCTATACTATGTTTTTCCAAATTACACTACACATACCCATTTCATCTACACACTATGGTTTTATCTTTTCACTAATAGAAAAGATGGAGAGTGAGCATAAAATCCTCAAGGGAGGGCACCACATCAGATTTTAACCCTCCACCATGCAAGAAATCAATGCTTCACCCTTGGCCAAAATATGCTTTGAGAGGACTAGATGTTTGAGGTTTTGTGAGAAGATTATGGTGGGAGGATATCATCTTCAAATTACAAGATTATTTGCCTCTAATATCAACATGGAAAAGGCCACCATTGCAGGTGTGGATTTTAACCTATCAGCAAACGTGATTTCTTCAACATGTAGTATACCTAGTCATGGGAACAAGTGGTTTAAGGGCATAGACTTAGACCTTGAATATTACAAACTATTTCTCAAACCTCATGCTAGAGAGAAACCATAGTACATCTTCCCTTTCAGACATCTCCTTAACAAATATTCTCCTTTGATAAGGTTAATAATGAAGCATTTCACATGTGAGGGGATATTTTATAGGTTTTATAGGTACCATATCAGGCTATTGATGCATTTCACCTCTACCAAATTACCTGACTTGCCACATTACTTGTATAGAAGTTTGGTTAGAATGACTGAGAAGCTACATAGCAGAAACCAAGATCATTACCCAAGTATTTTACACCATGTTCTGGTCAAAATCATTGTGTTTCATCACCTTTTAGCCATCAACATGACTTGGGAAACCTTCATGGAGAGAGTAGCAATAATGCTCACCACTAGTCCTCCTATCATGCATAGCACACCATCACCATCACTGTCATCACAACCAATGGAGGTTGGCTCTTCTAGCATGAAAACTCAGATTTTAAAGGCTCCTAGGGTTTTTGAGTTCACTCAAACCTATGAGAAAGTAAAGAGATAGTTATTTGTGCCCAAATCTATCAAAAGTATACCTACACTTGACACTATTGTTGAGCAAAGTTAAATAGAGGAGAAACCTCTCATGCATCAAGATGAAACAGCTTTGCACGAACATAGTGACCCAGCGCCATTGGAGGTTGAGGTGGCAGAGCAGGTTAATGTAAAATCAGCTGAGGAGATGATTAGGGAGAAGGATGAGGAGATTGCAGAGTTGAGGGGGATTTTTTCGATTGAAAATTATCAAATCACTTTCCTACATCAAGAGAATTGGCAATTGAAGGTAAAGCAACAATACAAAGAAAACCTAAGCCATACCTAGAGGTAGATAAAGTTAAAGGAAAGAAAATCATAGATGTTGATCAAATGCAGGATATGAAGACTAAAACACAACCAAGAAGGCGAAATATAAGAGGCCTTAAGAGGGCGCTGGAGTTAGAAAGACAGTAAGCTCATCCATTTAAGGAGTTGACCTTTGATGAGCTAATAGCTATGGAGATCAATCAAGACAAAAAACTCTGGTTGGGAAGGGTAAATGAACATTTGGATAAGCTCTTGAAGAGAGCTAATAAAGACAACAACCTCCAAAGACAAATGGAAAATCACTATCGCACCAAGAACAAAATTTCACAAATAAGGCTAAAAAAACTGAAGAAAAGGCTAAAAGAAACTCAAATGAAGCTTAAAGAGAAGGATAAATTAGATTTTTTGGTTGAAGCTTCCTTTTCTTTTTAGCCCATCACTCACATGTGCTACAAAACCAATTTTGAGAAGTTTTGAAGAATTTTGGTATTTCTTTTTATTTTTGCACAAATCTGGAAATTCCCTCCTCAAAGATGCATAATAAGAATTTGTTACACTTGTTTTAGGGGCATCCAAATGATGAATGGCTTATATGGTTGGATGAATTTGATGATAACATCACATATCAGGAACCCTTTTTGCATTAAAAGCTTTAATTTTGTAGAAAAGGCCTTGTTACACATCTAGAGCAAGATTTAGAGAATGGACTTTTGGAGGCCTTCCCATGGGTTATTTTACAAAATTCAAGATGTTATGGAAACTAGACACATAGGGATAGTTGACCTATCTTCCAGAATTTGATTTGGAATCCTAAAAGTGCCTCAAAATTGGCTACAAACTTCCGTTATGAATTTATAAAAGTACGTTACGCATCTGTCAGAAATTGTTACACATCTACATAGGATTCCTCAGGACACTTGTCAAGCCCATAAAATGTCAAAATTTTGAGGTTTTTTTTTCCTATGAGTTTTCATTACAGTAATTGAGTTGGTATTTTCCCCTTATCATTAGGGAACATGTAATTTAATGTGGGGGACACACACTCCTAGTTCATAGCTAAATTTTAGGGAATGGTTTCTAACCTCCATAGAATCTAGGAAGTGACTCATCTCATGTATTTATGATGCATTTTGAATGGGATTTCGACCCTATGAGGTGTTGTGGTTATTATTTTCTATAAGTATACCCACTTTGGTATTTTCTTGGGTTGGATAGTGTTATTTTGTAGTGGAGCTATTGTACAAACTTTTGGAATGAAATCAAAGAAAGTCTTGCAGAACTTGTGTTGAGAATATTGTGGTATGCATTGGAGAATTTGTTCTTTCTCTATATGTTTATATATTCATTTTGAACGATATATATTCCTCTTTCAGATACATTCTTCCATGTGTTTATCATGTAATTTTATAAGCAGAAATCATGTATGTTCATGTTCTGTTTTAGACAAGGTTTACATGATATGTCTCTGTTATTCTAAATGAATGAATTCACCTCAATGCTCATTCAGACATTCTTTCACTTCATCCTATACTCAATGACCAATTAAACATGCTTTCAAGCTACCTATCTAGCCTCAAAAATTATCTACAAATTGACCTTGGAATTTAGATCTAAAAACCCTTTACCTAGCCTCTGCACTGACATTCCTATCGAGCACTTAAAACATAAAAAAAAAATCATATTTACTGAGGTTACATACCTAGCCTAAGATCAATAGATATTCAGTCATTCCATTGACTACAAAGTGACAATGAGAGAGCCCTCTCTATTCTTGGATGGGATAGCTACCTGACCTAAAACCTGGTATGCGGTTACCTTCCTTCAATCCCACTTTCAACCTTGGGAATTTTGGGGGGAGTGACAACATACTCCTCAAACACACCCGTCATGTCAAGGACTGATGGGAAACCTACTATGAACAAAGGAATGAGAGAGAAACCTCACTTTTTTCAGTCTCACCCACTTGTAATTCTTTCTGAGACACCATCAAGGAACAATATTACATTATGGGGAGATATGAGGACAATCATATACAATCGACGATGTTGTGATAACAAAGGGATCAAGACGTGCATAATTTGACAAATATTTTCCATACCCTGTGCAAAAATTTGTGTTTCAAAGATTCAGGAAAACATCTGGTGCTCAAGTACCACAATTTTTTTCACAAATACATTTGGTAGAAAATGGAGCTCATAGACATCTCCTCACTTGGTGCAACATACTGTTATGTTGCCAAGATTGAGAAAAAATTCAAGTAGAAGAAGTGAGACTTTGGATCTGCAAACCCAAAGCAGAGAAAAATTTCCCCCAAGCCATAGAGAAAAGGGTAGAGTCAAGCCATGATCCCCTAGGAAAACTCCTCGAAGTTGTAAGCCAAGAATAATGGGAAGGTGAAGAAGGACACTGGAAAGTGTTGCGAGTTCCATAAAACTCCCACTCACAACATAAATGAATGTCACAAAAATTCAGCACTGGTGGTTGAGTTCAAAGAATTAGAGACAAATGCATTCTCTAATTCTTAGTTAGAACTCGCCAAAGGAACCAACAAGGTAAAGTAGATCATTGATGCAGAACCCAATATGACAGTAGCCACCAACAAGCTCCAAAAGGTGCAACCTAAGGATCCTAGGAAGGGGAGTACGTCTTCCACTCACAGATGTGGGTAAAGGTTTCGTCGATGTAGTTCATCATTGAAAGTGGGAGCAAGAAGAACCTGATCTCGGCCGAGGTCATTAAGATATTGAAGCTATTGACAACGCTGCACCCATAGTCATACACCATCAGGTGGCTCCACCTAGGGATATATCTTTGTGTTAGCCAACAACGTCACTTTCCTTATAGCGTCAAGCCCTCTGCGGATGAGGTATTATGCGATGTTGCCTCTCTTGAAGTCTATGATTTTTTATTAGGTAATCCATACCTCTGGAAATGTCATTCTATATATGAATCCAAAACCTCGTTTTTTTATTATTAATTTGGGTTAGAAGTTATAAAGGATACCATAGGTAGCGTCTCCTACCGCCTTTTCTTTTATCTCTACTAAATAATGTAGTAAGATCATTTCCCATATCGGGATTTTTTTATTCTTTATGATTCTCCCCCAGAATAAGAGGAATACTGTGACTACATCCACATCCTCTAGATACAGCTCCTCCGCACGACATCAGTAGATGGACAAGTTCATGGAGGAGTATCAAGACATCTTCACCTTTCCCATAGGGGCAACCCTACACTATCAGGTCAAGCACTCCATTGATATGACCTTGGGTACACCGGTACCCAATGGACAGATCTACTGACACTCTCTTATTGAGAATGATGAAATAAAGTGGTAGATTTAGGAGATATTGCAAAAAGGGCACATCAGGCTAATCTCCTCACCCTGTGGGAACTCGATCATGTTGGTATAGAAGAAGGATGAAACCTGGAGACTCTATATTGACTATCACGAACTGAATAATATCATTGGAATATGCATCCAATCCCATGGATCGATGAACTTCTAGACCAATTCAAGGGGTAAAAATATTTAAGAAATATTGACATGAATTATGGGTACCACCAGGTACCAATCAAACCCTCCGACATATGGAAGAGTGCCTTTAAATCAAAGGAGGACCTTTTTGAATGGTTGGTCATGCATTTTGGGTTGACAATTTCCCCCAGAACTTCATGAGGCTGATAGAAGACATGTTGCAGCCCTTCACTAACTCGTTCGTGGTAGTAAATTTTGGATGACTTCCTGATCTTTAGTCAGATTTGGGAAGAGAACCTACACCATATTCGACAGGTCCTCCAAACCCTTCGACAACACAAGTTGTGTGCCAATTTGGAGAAATGAAATTTTAGCATGACCTAGGGTCAATATGTTGGGTACATAATTGATGAATGAGGTGTGTATGTTGACCCAACCAAGATACAATTTATTCGGGATTGGCAAGCCCCAACCACTCTAGCATAGCTCCACATCTTTCTAGGTATTGAAAATTTCTATCGCAGGTTGGTTTTGGGTTTCTATCATATCACTTGGCCTTTGATTCAAGTGACCAAGGGAAGCGCTAAAGAAAATTATTTTGTTCTGAATCCAAATAGAAGGTGTTTTCCGAGTTGAAGCATCGCCTCTACTCCACACCAGCGCTAACATTACCAGACTTGTAGCAACCATTTGAGATTGAGATAGATGCCTTCGACTATGCTACTAGTGCATTTCTTAATTAACAGAGACATCCAGTGGTATATCATAGTGAGGCACTTTCAGACACATTTTGAAATTATCCCACCTATGACAAAGAGATGTATGCCATTGTGCAGGCCTATGGAAAATTGAAGAATTACATTATGGGGAAGGAAACAGTCATCCACGTAGACCATCGATCCTTGTAGTTCATACAGACATAAGGAAATTTGCATAAAAATCACCATTATAAATGGTCCACATACCTACAACAGTTCCATTTGAACATTAAGTACAAGAAGGGTAGCACCAATAATGTTTCATACTGCCACAATTGATCAACAGTCACGACGTTGACCACTTTGATTGAATCTTGTGGACACGAGACTTCAGAATGGACACAAATTTGAAAGAGTGATCCATAATTAGTTACCACATATCAGATGCTCCTGGAAGGTAAGTAAGTTCCATACTTTCAACTCCAAGATGTGTTATTATGCCACCCTAGACACCTCTATGTTCCTTCAAGCGAGAAAGCCAAGATGATTGAGTCACACTACAATCAATTTTTCTAGACATTTTGGCAGAAACCTCAATGGAAATGCCATAGAAGTATTTTTATCGACTCAGACTCCTTCGAATGGAAGTTGGGAATTAAATAAGATCCCGCACTTCCCCGCATCAATTCCAAACCTACAATCAAGAATAAAGGCTTGTATACTCTTCTCCCTTCTCCTAGACAGCCCTGGGAACCCATATCCATGGATTATATGTTAGACCTCCCTTCCACCAAGCATGGAAACGACTGTGTTTTCATAATCGTCAACAGATTCTCCAAGATGGCCATTCTGGTGGCCTACACGAAGAGTATCACTATAGAATCTACTGTTAAACTCTTATTTGAATGAGTGTAGGTAATATTTGGGATCCCATAATCCATTATCTTAGATCTAGGCAATAGGTTCCTAAGTTCATTCTGGTCAAGCCTCTGTTCATTGTTAGATACCAAGCTAACTAATTCCACGACCGTCCACCCCAAAACTAATGGCCAGGTGTTACATAGCATTTTCACCATCCCTGCAATCCCTCGCACCACATATTGGAGGGTCTTTCACGTGACTTGTGAGCAATGTCATACTTTGAAAACATCTTCTTTGCATCCTTCTGCATAAGGACATCATTTCTCCTGTTGAACATTTCCTCAAAAAAACATACAAAACCTATGTTTTGTCCTTGGCGCGGGTAGCCAGTTCACTCCTAGCGCCGATGTGGAAGATTTGCAATAGACCCCATGCCACCTGGTGCTCTGTCTCAGTGCAGTGCCCGCGCCAAGCTGTTTTAGGAATGTTTTTTTTAAATTAGAGGCGAAATTTTCCTTCTAACCACCTCAGGGGTGAGTCACTAGAAGTGGTTAAGTTGATCAACCACAGATCTCCCTATTTAGGCAGTGGTTTCCACCTCCCATGGAACACTCCTTGAATATAGGCCTCCCTTCCATGATTATAGGGATCCTAACCTCCCCCTCTCCCTCTATAAAAATAGGCCTTATCCCTTTATGAAAGCTAGCTGAACTTGGAGAAGAATACTATAGCTGAGTAATTTCTATTGAGAAGGTAGAACCAAGGAGAACTCCGTAGAGAGAGTCGAGTCTGAATTCCCGACGAGCCTTTGTAAGACGCACTCCTCTTGAACCCTATTGGAGGAGACCGCAACATTGAAGCTTGGTTGTACTCTTCCTTTCATTTATTAATATACTTGACTATGGTGTTGGTTCCATCATTGTGTTATGTCGTTTATCTAATGCAATTGATTTAGTCGTCTTCAACTGACTAATAGTTACGAATGTGAATTAGTATGTTGTATATTGTTATTGTTTCTTGTATGTGTGCAGGTGTCCGAGCGTGAAAGCGAGCGGATCGTGATCTGTCAAACCAAGAGCAGGAGGCAGTCACTCTTTTCGACGACAACAACAGCATAGGACCTCCGGTAAGTCATCTATCAAATCCACGTCCATTCGTTAACTAGGAACCAATATTATAGCTTGTTTTTTTTGTGGCTAGACCCACCCTAGGGCTAGTGGGATCGCCTCTGTCCGCAGAGGGGATTTACCTCACCAAAAAATTGGCGACTCCACTGGGGATCAGTGCGAGTTTGTCTTTCATCCATTAGGTATTATTTTTGGTCTTTGCTTGCTTATTTTTCCTTTTCTGACTATTTTGCTAAGTCTAAGACCCTTGTTTAGCCCCACAGGATCAGATCTGACCTCTATCTTTCAAAATTTTTACCTTTTTCCTGAGTGAACTGGCTTGGCGCGCATTCTGTTCAGACAGTCACACCATTTGGCGCTAGTTGCTAGTGTTGCGCCCGTGCCATCCCCTGTTTGGCGTTGATTACAACTAAATAGCTGCGCCGACCCCTGTAGGTTTTAGGGTTTGGTTTGTTTTGAATATTTTTGGTCAGTAATTTTGCTTATGGGTTATTTTCTAATATGTCTTGAGTGCTTTGGGATTTTTTTTACTGTGTTCAACTTTCTTCCTTCAATTGTTTGTCCATTTCCTATCAGAATCGCAGCCTTAGGGTTTGTAAGTGCTTTGGTATGCTAAGCCTCCTATAGGAGTTTGAGTCTTTTGTTTCGCAGCCAACTTCGTTCCTGGTTTGGTTGCATTCAGCTCCCTTGATCCATTTGAGTGATTGCACTGGTTGAGTGATTATTGCCTATTTCATTCAATTTTGCTTCTTGTCACTCCAAGCATAGATCACACTACTTGCATGGGTCTACTGTGGAATCTTTCTTCAATTTGAGAGATTGCAATGTTGGTTTGAGTTTTTTTATGTTTGTTTTGGGTTGATTGAAATTATTTCGCTTCAAATCTCGCATTAATGTTCTCGAACTAGTGTTTTGGTTTTTTTTTCATGTCATTTAGTGCATTGTTTTTTCTATTACATTGAAAAATCAAAAAAATTTGTTTGCATTCTTGTTTACATTCTGAAATTGAAAGTCTTTCGCACATTCAGTACTGGATACCCTAGAAATATTTTCATTTCTATTGGGCCAGCATCGGACATCGTAGGATGATTCTCATGTTGTTCTTATTATTTTCTATCGTCAAAATCCCAATTACGATAAATTTTCATCGAATGAAATGGTATCTTTTGGCATGTAGCTTGCATTTAGGGATTTTTGAGATCCAACATTCGGTAGGACCTTGGAATTGAAACGTAAATACAATACCAACTTAAAATTTACTCAATTAACCTAAGGCAATATTGAAACCTAACGAAACATCTAGTGGTCTAAGTTAGAGACGTGTTCCGGTGTCTTTAAACCTAGTAGTTGTTGCTCACCATCTGGCTTTAGAGAGCACTAGTATAGGCTTGCGCTCCCTGTACTATCGAGTATATAAAGGGAGACCCCTCTAGGTTGCAATCCTTTTATCTGTAGGAAGCTGAGTCTGCCACCTTGTAACCATGATACACCAAACACAGCATTCAGGGAGATTACCTGCATGTACATCAAGTCCTTTATCAATTCTTCTTTCATTTGATTACCAAGGTGTATATGGTAGTTCACTAAACCCACACCTTTTTACCTGCATTAATTGTAGCGCTATTTTTGGATTTCATTAACCCTTAAATTTGAAAATATCATCGAGCACTTGTTCTTTCATGCTCGTTTCAACCTGAAAGTGATAGAGTCACCTTTTTCCTATTTCTTGACTCATAAAATATGAAATGGCAGAGTTTGGTTTCAGTTTCTTAAAATTAACTACCCACGAAATATTCCTGGTTAAAGTTATCGTCCTTAGTTGGTTGTTTTAGGGTTGTTTCTGATGGCAATGTTCCCAGAGTTTACCAACCAAGGAATCCCCTCCAAAGGGACTCCTGGCCCTTTTCCTGCTTTTGGGAATGTTGGTGCTCCTTATATGGCAACGTTGTCTCTTCCAGGGTTAACTGTTGGTTTTCCCATGTGGTTTTTTTCGACCTCAGTGGTCCCGAATACCTCGATATTTGTTCGACCATCACATCCACCTAAACAGCACCATGTTGACGGCGTGACCTCCCTTTCGCCGTTTTCGCTCCTCTTCTACTTCATCAGAAAGTTTGGATCTATTTAGGGAATTTTGAGGTCTAAAATGGGCCTCCTAAGAAAAATGTACAACCAAAACAACCTTATACAATAACCATTAGATTCAAGATGATGAAGTCAACCATGGGGGATGATTCACTATTTTAAGTGTGTGTAAAATTTTAAACAATAATAAAATAATAAAACTACTTTTTCATCCGTATTTTCAACTTGTCTAAAGAGCTAATCTAATGCAGTTGAGAATGCTTTATGCAAAACACTCTCATCCAATGAGTACCCATGTTGCATACTTTCGATGGACCCTTCTAAGCGAAAAATGAGAAATAAATAGAAAACGTGATTGCAATCATGTTTTTCATGTATTTCTCATTTTTTGCTTAGCAGCGTCCATCAAAAGTATGCAACATGGGTACTCCTTGGATGAGGAATTAAATTTTTCATCCAACGAGTACTCCCGATCGAAATTTGAGTAAAAAATTTGGGAGATAAGTTGAAAATACGAGTTGAAAAAGTAGTTTTTTCTTTTTTCCTTCTAAAAATTGATGATGTCATCAAATTTTATTTTATTATTTCCACTATTATTTTATAATTTCCTCAGGAAGCCCATTTTATACCTCAAAATTCCCCTAATTCCAGTAATCAGGTGGCTAAGAAGAAGAATAATAAGACGAAGAAGAAGACGTCAAATAAGTGAGAGGCTAATGCTGCAACTATTGTGCCTAAGAAACCTTCCATCAAGAAGTCATCCAACCTTCCAAGGAAAGTCAAATTCCCTTGCATGTTGTGCAAAGGTGACCACCTTCTTCAAGATTTCCCTGGCATTTCCAAGGTACTTGAAGTATGGTCCAATGGTTGTCTACCATTGCCTTTGACTTCCAGAAGTCATATTGGTAGCACATCTTCGACTAGTGCCGATAAGACTCATAAGAAACATGGTAGAATTACAAATCCCTGTAAGTTGTGTGAAGGGCATCATCCCTTTCACCTTTTTTCGTACATGGATGAAGCCAAGAGAGTGTTGAACAAATCTACTATTTTTTCACCTTGGCTTCTGGTTGGTTACTAGAAATCGTCTTTGAGTCCTCCGCTAGTTGATTCCTTGATCGGTCAAGAGTCATCCTTGGTCGATCCTGCTCCCCCGAAAATTCAAATTTAGGAATCTGTTCCCAACCCACCATTGGACGTGGAATCGGTTGACTTGATCCTGCCTATGGTTCATCAGGTCTTTTCTGTTAAGAGTGGATCTAATCCCCCCCACATTCTTCTTGTTTCATCAGATTCTTCGGACTAGGAGAAACATTATTCCATCCCTGTAGTTCAAGAAGTTGCTCCTCCTACTCCTGGGATGGAAGTCCATGAGAGTGCTCCTCTTGCTCCGGTAACACCAGGGGAAAACCATCTCAGTTCAATGGTATCCCCTCCAATTAGTTTGGTCGCTTCATTTGATTGGAATCGATTTGTAGGATACCGCCTTCCATCTTATGTGCCTTTCGAGATAATGGTACAAACCTTTGATCTACTTGTACCCAACACTATTATAGACGAGGCACGTCTGTTAGTATTCTGTCTTCCACTATTTGGAAAAATTTTGGTTCCCCACCGCTTATGCCTGTTACGCAGAATCTGTTGGATTTTAACAGAGGAACCAGTCAATCGTTAGGGATCCTTCCAAAATTTCCTGTTACTTTGGGAAGGAAAACTGTCTATATAGACGTGATGGTTGCTCCAGGCCCCTTAGATTTCAATTTAATCTTGGGGCGCAACTATACTTATGTCATGGGGGTGGTTGTCTCTTCCCTCTTTCGTGTGATTTATTTTCCACACAAAGGTCGAATCGTGACCATTGATCAGCTTTTGTTTTTTGGTCCTAACGTGACATCTGGTTCACCTTCGTCCCTTTCGGGTCTTTATCCGTCAGTTGTATCTTCCTCACCACAGGTTAATTATGTGGCTAGCTGTCCCGTACCCGTATTCAGTGATAGTGTCGTTGTGCATCATGTGTTGGGGGCATTGGGTCCTGATTTCCAAGATGTTGTTCTCTCGTCAGATGTGAACCTCTTGGAGTCGATGACCTCTTATTCGTCATCATAAAAGGTTGTTGGAGCAGATTTTTTTTTTCTTGTGTCAAGCTCCTTAAAAAATTGAAACAAGGTTGTCAAAGAAGAGTTCTTTGTCTTATGTCAAGCTCCTTAAAAAATGAAACAAGGTTGTCGGACCAGAGTTCCTTGTCTTGTGTCAAGCTCCTTAAACGATGAAACAAGGTGTCTTGAGGATAGCTAGTCTTCCATGTCAACCTCATTTTAAAAAATGAATTAGCTCCCAGGATAGTTCTTTTAATGTGTCAACCTCGTTAAAATAATGAAACACGATCCCGTTCAATTTGAGTCTTTGCTCAGATCTTGTAAAATCCCAGTCGAGTCTTTCTCTGATCTTGTCACTTGAACCTTCACTCCATCTGATTTTTGTTCATTACATATGGACTGAAGCTTGGGGGGCATGTACCTCGAATTGACTCACCATGTTGGGAGCATGCCCGTTTTTTCAAGCATAGTTTACTTTTGTTTCAAGCTTGTGTAAACATGAAACCAATATCAAGCATAGTTTACTTTTGTTTTCAAGCTTGAGTAAAAATGAAATATTTTGACTTTTATGTGCTTTGTGAATTTTTTCCTTTCTTTTTGGATCATTACTTATTATGTGGATTATTGATACATTAGATAAAATTGTATCGATATACATTTTAATCATTTGTAAAAAAAAAAAAAAACATCATCACATGTAAAAAGATCCATGTAAGGAAATAGATGTATATATATATATCGATTGTTTGCAGTTTTGTGCATCATAACCTCAAAAAATATATATGTATGTTTCAGTTACATCCTGAGACAACATGTCTCTCAAAATATGCGGAAATAAAAGCTTAGGTGCCTAATCAGCATGGTGCTCATGATAGCATGTCACCGCCCATACCAACCACCTCAGCAAGCAGTGGATATGACTCGGCACCCCTATGGTATGCCTCTGGTAGGCCCGAGGAACATCATCAAGGCGAGCATAGTCCAGAATCCTATGGGAAATCCCCTCCATATTTTGTACTATCTCCTCCCCCTCGTCGCCCTCACCATGAGGATCAAAATCACGAGGAGTTCACCTCATTATCGGCAACATAACTACAGGTCTCTCTGGGCCAAAATATGCATACATATAAGATAAACTATCAGAACATGCATATATACCAAAAAATCATAAAATCATGAAAATAAAAATTGAGTCTCACCTAGCTCTTCATTCCAATCCTCTCCCTCTAGGTGTAGGAGGTCTGGATCACCGGTGAAGTCCGTAACAGAGTAGGGCCAGTCATCCACGACAATTAGTTGTCGGTGGAGCCAATCGAAGAATTTCAGCCTCCAGGATATCTATTGGTCGTCGCCTGCTCTGGGCATCAGCGCAGCAGATCGGAACATCCGTGGTTCTCTGGGTAGTGGCATCGAGATAATGACCTCCTAGCGCTGGAATATCGGTAGTCGTTCCAAGAAGAATGATACCAAAATTGATCCATACCCAAACCGCTTCAGTTTGGTCTTCTTGCACTTGGTTAGTTGTCGCTTAATGTTAATAGTCATGGCTTATTCCTAGTTGTAGAGAGTCAGGGTCAGGTAGTCTACGGCAAGAAGCAGTTGTGTATTTGTGGCTTCATGCGGTGCTTGTGATCCTGCAGCCCGCGTGATAGTGTGCAACACTACTTTTAGTGCTAGAACTGGGATGGTTTGGATGTCAACCTTTCCACTCCCTGTTCCTTTTCATGCCCCTCGGCATACCTTGTCAATCACCATCCCCATGCTTTCCCGAGAGGGACGAGTACTAGTCAACATAGGGACTACACCTCTCCGCGGCAATCCTGTGGTAAAATAGACATCGGAAACTTCGAGTTCAAGTTCCTGATCTCGAAGCATGAAATTTTCTTGTTCTTCATCCTAGATTCTTATCAAATACTGAAGCAATTCCGGCTGGGCCTAGAGGCACGATGTTAGGAAGAATTTATTTAGCCCACAATCACTGAGGGCATCCATGCATCGATCATTCTCCATGGAAAGTTCATCTTCCTCACTGTGTTCCCCCTCTTTCCACTCAATCACCATTATTTCTGCTTGGTAACTGCACACATTGTTCATATGAGCATTCTTAGTCTACTTGGGCATTGAAATTTGCAAACAAGTGACTACATTTTCCTTAAAATTATGCGAATTTTTAGGTTGCGCAGTTGGCGCTACTTTTTCGCAAAAAGTCATGACAATGGGCGCGCCCTCTGTGTAAAAAATGGGTGATTGGCATAGGTCCGTGGCTAAAACCCGCACCAACCACGATGCCCTAATTTTGGTAAATATTCTCCTAGGAAATCAAAATGACATGTACAGGTAATTAAATTTATCTTAAGAGATGGGAAATGGTGTCGGCTCTTACCTGAGACTGACGGAATCAAGATCGGTTCACTGGATCATTCGCAATCGTCACCACAAGATCGCAAAGCACAATGGGTCACTATTGCTCCATAAAGAGGTAAAAGTGAAAATTAAATAATTTTTACCACTTATGGTATTTTATCGCTTTTCAGAATCCTAAATTAGGTTTTAAAACATATTTGTCGTTTATTTTATCATATAATTTTCGAGAAATGGGTTTTACGCATGTCTCTTGTGCAACAACAGATTTTTCATGGTTATGAAAAAGTAACGAGTTATATTTTATAATTTTTTGGACTCGGTAAAAAAATGAAAAATTCACTACTGGAGTAATCTTTCAGCTCTTTTCTGACTCTCTAAAACTGAAAAGATTGCCGAGACGCTTGTCATTTTGAACTCGTTAAATGGCTGCAAAGAGATATCTACCCAGTCTACATTTACCCCTTTTTCGGGTTGGGATAGATTATTTATGAAAAAATAATACCTTAGCCTATCACGACTAAGAGGTTCTCTTGGATGTTGTTTTCTACCTTTTCGGATCTGGGACATTATTTACAAAAAGGGCCTTGTTAGAGTTTTCTTTTCCGCTTTCTTTTCAAACTCTCTAAACATGAAAAGATGTCGAGTTCTCCCTTTGTCAGACTCGTTAAAAATTTATGACATTAGACTCCGTCGTTATGATGTTACTCGAGTTCCTCCTTCCTATGGCTCATAAAATGTACTAGGTTGGATTCGTCCAAAGGACAAACTTACATTGCAAGCATATGCTATCCCCTTCAAACTTGTTTACAAAAATCAATGGCGTACTTGCCAGAAATGGTGGGGGAAAATGGAACCAGACTTTAGTCGGCAGTATGTCACTCTTGAACATGGCACTTGTCTACATTTGTGTCGGTTTGGGGACATCTCACTTCGTCATTTGTTTGCCTCCATGGGTTTTGGTAATCTCTTTTGACCGGTCATCTACTCTTTTCCATGTCACCATGACCTCAGATCCCTTGATGTCAAATACTGCCAAATCTAGTGTCATGTCGCTGATATGTTCGAGAGAAGTTTTGCCTCAACAATTTTCAACCTCCTTCTGATTCTCTATTGGTCCTGATTCACAAATCATCATATTCATATGTCTCATGTCAATGATGTGGGAAACATTATGGCCCTCCTTCAACTAGGTCGCTTCCTGTCGACTTAACCTCATTTTCCAGGAAGTTGATCTAGAGACTCCCTTCAGGTACTTTAGAACCTGCATGCCTTAATGGCAGGTTCTTTGCATTCAATGCAAGGTTCACATCATCGGCCTTCGATTGGATGATTCTGCGGGTGTTTGACACTAGATCACTGTTCACATTCCATGGATTGTACCTTTTGTACCTTGAGAGCCATTGTCATTATTGGTGGTTTCTCTCGTGTTCGTTAACAACTCTCGTTATTGGCTGGTAATCAGACGATGTTCCTGCATGTTTGACTTCAACTCGTCTATTCGCATGCTCGAATTTGTACTTTGTTCGAGTCAAGATGGAGCGCAAGACCCTATGTTTTTTCTGATGAAATCTAGGCTGCGGGTTCTTTGTGGATTACTATGAATTATTACATGACTTTTTTGGAAGGATGGTTGCGACCATACCTGAGTCTATTTGTTGATCCTTATTGCTGGATGGTTGCGTCCATACCTCGGATCTCAATTTTTATGTACTCTATCATGGATGGTTGTGACCATGCCACATATCATGTATTAGAGATATTAGTTGTATTTGTACTTGCAGGTTATCTAACAACAGTGTTTGGGTCAAACGCGTTCTCATAAAACATTTCACCCCTCCCTCTCTCTTGGACCTCATGCTTTAGGGGGCATCTGTTACACAACATTTTGTCAGTGTCCCTGCAATCCCTCGCCCTGCATATTGGAGGGTATTTCCCATGACTTCTAAGCAGTTTAATACTTTGCAAACATCTTCTTTGCATCCTTTTGCATAAGAACATAATTTCTCCTGTTGAACATTTCCTCAAAAAAGCATATGAAACCTATGTTTTTGCCTTGGCGCAGGTAGCCAGTTCACTCTTAGCGCCGATGTGGAATATTTTCACTAGAGCCCTCGCCTCTTGGTGCTCTGTCTCAGTGCAGTGCCCACGTTAAGTTGTTTTAGGAATGTTTTTTAAAAATTAGAGGCGGGAGTTTCCTTCTAACCACCTCAGGGGTGAGTCACTAGAAGTAGTTAAGTTGATCAACCATAGATATCCCTCTTTAGGCAGTGGTTTCCACCTCCCATGGAACATTCCTTGAAGATAGACCTCCCTTCCATGATTATAGGAATCCTAACCTCCCCTTCTCCCTCTATAAAAACAGGCCTTCTCCCTTTATGAAAGCAAGCTGAACTTGGAGAAGAATACTATAGCTGAGTAATTTCTATTCAGAAGGTAGAACCAAGGAGAACTCCGTAGAGAGAGTCTCGTCCGAATTCCCGACGAGCCTTTGTGAGACGCGCTCTACTTGAACCCTATTGGAGGAGACCACAATGTCGAAGCTTGGTTGTACTCTTCCTTTCATTTATTAATATACTTGACTATGGTGTTGGTTCCATCATTATGTTATTGCATTTATCTAATGAAATTGATTTAGTCCTCTTCGACTGACTAATACTTACTAATGTGAATTAGTATGTTTTATATTGTTGTTGTTTCTTGTATGTGTGCAGGTTTCCAAGCATGAAAGCGAGTGGATCGTGATCTGTCAAACCAAGAGCGGGAGGCAGCCACTCTTTTCGATGACAACAAAAGCATAGGACCTCCGGTAAGTCATCTATCGAATCCCCATCCATTCTTTTACTAGGAATAAATATTATAGCTTGTTTTGTTTGTGGCTAGACCCACCCTAGGGCTAGTGGGATCGCCTCTGTCTGTAGAGGGGATTTACCTCACCAACACCAGGAAGATTTCATAAATAGGATGATCGTGCACATCCTATTCATGTAAAACTCAAAGCATTCATGCACATCGATAATAATCCTCCACTATTTCAAACATAGCTACAAAAAATCTCTCCATAACTCAACTAGCCACAACCTCTTAAAGGTGGGACTGGGCTTCCATCCACTATGTCCCGTTGATTTTGTCATACCACTTGCAGCTACTAAGGAAGATTCAACTCATGTCCAGTCCAAATCTGACAGAGCTAACGAATTCATTGAATGCATTCAACACATCCACCATCAGGTTCATGACATATTGGATGGAGAAAATGCTAAGTATAAACAACTACATGACCAACATTGGGTGCCACACATGTTTTAGGTGGCGACAAAGTTTGGTTACATTTTTAGAAGGAGTACCTTGTTAGGGCATATCGCAAGATTTTCCCACTCCAATATGGGCCTTAAACCATCACTAAGGCTATAGGGGAAAATGCCTTTGATTTAAGCATTCCACCTTTCCTTGGCCTACACCCAATATTCAATGTAGGTCGACTACAGCCATACTTTCGCCCAATGTCCGGCACATCAAACATTATTGAGTAGTTTAAACCAACAAAGATCAACCCAAGTTGCATAAAAATGCCTCAACTGATAGGATCATGGACACAAATATCAATAACACTCACCAAGAGAGGATCCATCTATATCGAGTTTTCAAATCCATCCAACTCCTTCACTAGGGAAAGTGGCTTACTAGGGACGAGGTTCAACAAATATTTCCTCACCTCATAGAGGCTTTGCATGCAATGGGGGATAATGTCTCCCAAGGTGGGAGGACTTATCTAGGTGTATATCAGTGGCCACTATCCTACACCACATGGACCTCCAGTCAGTTTCATTAGTTTCATTGTTTATAGCACAATTTACTATTTTTAGCATTTTTTTAGGTCCTGAAATTTCGAAATTATTTTGACCCCCTAAATGGATTTTTTTAGGTCCATGGCATGCCCATAACCACAAGGAGGGTCTTACAGTAAATATTGTATTAATCAGATATATATTTCTAATGAGGTATCATACGCACCAATCAAAGATCATATGACCAAGTTATGACCCTAGGAAGTTGGTTGCCCAACTAATCCCAACAGGGCCCACCAACTCTCCTAGGGTTAGGCTTTTTGTTGTTTAGGGTTTCCCATTGGTGTTCAATAATAAAAATACTCTTGAGCCTCATTTTAATACATTTCAGAGGCATCTCCTTAGTCATGTATTTTATACAAAATTCATCAAACTAATATTGAATTTTCCCACATACATGGTAAATTAAGTATTTTAAGCCAAGATGGAATATTTACAAAGGAAAAATAACAATTTTAGATCATTCTCCTTGATCTCTCATGACTCAAATGATAATTTCTAGGTCTATTTGTTCAAGTTCCAACTAATAGATAAATATATGGTGATTTCCTTAACCGCTTACATGAATCGGTGAAGAGACATGTTGCATTGACCAGTCTTTAACCTGAAGGTTATGATCAGCCATGAGCTCAAATAGGAATTTATCCATCATAGGAACATATTGATTGCATTCCAAATGTCAAAACCAACTTGGATGATGTGTAACCCCACAAATCTATTGTTAAACACCATGTTGAAGCACACACATGGTGTATGAGGAAGAAGAATGCACACACAAGAGAAGAAATTAAACACCATGTTGAAGCACACACATGGTGTATGAGGAAGAAGAATGCACACACAAGAGAAACAACACACAATGAAAGATAAGCGTGAGGCTTTTTTATTTTCCATTATACAAAGATGTACATTTATAATACAATGGTGTGACTCTTGGTTTCATATTCCAAGGTCACTTGGACTCCATTGTGACTTTTAAGTACATTCCACCTACCCGTAGCAGGATTGGTGTTTCCAACATCCCCCTTGTCCCAGAAGGCGTATTGTGAGTCAGAAAGAGTTGTAATACAAATACTGCAAAGTATGCATAGCGGCCCACTTGTTTGAATCAACTCTACGAAAATGTTGGAAAAAAGATGTGGTTTTAGGATGACCACAAACGGAGCCAACGAAAACATTCTTGAGTTCACAGATCTCTTCCAAAGCGAAAGCTGAAGGCTTCTGCTAGAGGAATTGTCCCTCATAAAAAAGGGAGACCTTCGACCTAAAAGAACAGAGGTCTACTACCTGTGGTGGTTTTAGGTTGTCCACCAACCAAAGATGATGGTTTTAGGTTATCCACCAACCGAAAATGATGGTTTTAGGCTATCCACCAACCAAAGATGATGGTTTTAGGTTATCCACCAACCGAAAATGATGGTTTTAGGTTATCCACCAACCAAAGATGATGGTTTTAGGTTATCCACCAACCGAAGGCATGCTCATGTGCATCCGTGTCTCTGGCTACATCTCTGAATCTGGAGTGACGAATTGTGGCTCAGGCTCGCTTGAACTGCTGGCTACAACTCTGAACATGGAATGAGAGATTGTGGCTCAGGCTCTCTTGATCTGTCATCGAAGCTTGTACATGACCACCATTTTCCCCCCTCTCAGGGAAAAGGTGAGATGATGGCGAAAACTCAACTGCAAGTTTGTTCAATATCCGTGAACAAGTTCTAACATGTGTCGTAAACATCTTCTTGGCTGCTGATGCCCATTGCCAACAAGCGATCCATCCAAGATGAATCTTGGTTCTTGCAGGAGGCTTGTGTCTGAAGCATCTGTCTGAAGAATGAGTGTGCCAACCACAGTGCTTGCATGGATGAAGATCAAAACAATGATCTTTCATATGACCAACTCGATCACAGTGTTGGCATTTCTCAATCTGTTGTGGAAGTGGAGCAGGATCTGGAATGGCTGCAGGTGAACTGTCATACAGGAATCCGGCACTCTGAAATATGATGGGCTTTGTGTAGTCTGGAATATGAAAGGACACATCCTTGTCATATCCAAGACCAGTTCGGTGCTTGTTGTGGACAAGCTCTTCCCAAGGTCTGATGATGGGCTTAGGAAGTGCAGGCTGAGCTGCTGCATCTGCATGTACATCTGTTGAATGTGAATCATCTTTGTCTTCTTTCTTCTGATGAGAGTCCTTCACAATGTTCTGAACAGAAACAGGTTCAGAATGGTGACTCTTTTGCTGAAGTTCGTCTTGTTGGAGCTGAGATTCCAACTGTAAAAACTCAATCTTCTCATGTGCATCTTGTAAACAACTGTGAATTTTACAAAGAGCATCCTTGCTCATTTTTATCATGTCATCAACATTTGAATGAATGAGGTCATTCAACAACATTAATGCCTCATTGATTTTGGCCATTTTCAACAACTTAGGCTCAAAAATGAAAGGGTGTCGGCTACAACCGAAAATGCACCCATTTACAATGTGATTCAACAACAAATACAAATGACTGCAAAGAATTTCCAGCTATGGAAATCTCATGTACAAAATGTGCTCCTCAAATGATGGAGGGAAATCAACAATCCAACAACTCAAACACTGATTGCAACTATGAAGAAGCTACAAATACAATGTCAATATCTCTGCAAAAATATTTGCAGCTGAAAACACTATGCAAAAACACTTTAAGGAAGCTGAATTTTCCTTCAAAGATCTGTTTTCAATGATGGCAAACTGTCTTCAAATGTCAATTCTTCAATAAATCACCCTTATGCCACAAATCACAATGTCAAATCTCACTTTCTTCTTCTATATGTATAGTCCATGTCATTTCTTCAATTCTGCTCACATGTCATTCCTCTTTTTCTGCTGTTCAAATCTTCTCTTTCCTCTCTCTCTCTGTTGTTGTTTTTTTTTTTTTTTTTTAATTTAATTAAAAAATGAAATAATGAGAATTAATTTAAAAAAGGGAAATGAGATTAATTAGAAAAATGGGAGGAATATAAAAGTGGAAGGAAATTTATAAGGAGGGGGGAAGATTATGAAAAATTAAAAAAAATGTGTGGGGAGGTGAATGAAAGGAGATGGGGAATTTAAAATGGAATGGGAAATTTTTTAATGGGAAAGAGAATTTAAAAAAGGAAATGGGGATTTTAACAAAATTTAAAAATTGAATTAATTTAAAGAAAATCGATTTTTTTTTTTGAAAAGGGGTCGGAGGGGCAGATGAAGGAGACGTAGAGTCGATGTGAGTCGATGAAGGAGCGTATGAGGGATGGGAGACGTATGCGTTAGGAAGGGGAGAGCGAGCAGGTAAGGTCGAGCGTATGCCGTGAGGGTGGGTGACTGTAAACAAAGGCGAGGGTTGTTTTAATTATTTTTTTTTGAAAAATTAAAAGACTGAGAAGGGCGGCTGTGTTGTGAAGTGAAGGGGTAGCAAGCAGCGAGAGGGAGGGTCGTGGAGCTCTGGCAGAGGGGTGAATGACAGTTGGAGAGGGTCGGAGCTGAAGATTGCAGGCGCGGAGGGGTTCGTTGGCCAAAGGGCGTATAGCAAATGGGGAGGCGGTGATGAAGCCCGTGGGCAGAGGGGGAGTGGAACGGCGAGCTCGTAAGTTGAGGGGGTGCGTAAGTTGCAAAGGGATATGGATGGGATTCGAGGGAGTAGTCGAGGGGGAAGGTAAGAGCGTAGGGATGGCGTTAGCTATTGGAAGGTGCAGGCGTAGGGAGCGGGAAGGGCGTAGGTGCAGCTTTAGTGAGAGGGCCGAGGGGCCAGTTAGGGAGCGCGTGAAGTATATTTCAAAGGGAGCGTTCTGCAAGTGGAGTGTTAACCTGGAGTGTTGAGGGGAGAGTGCTGGAAGAGGGGAATAGTCATTGGGAATGGAGAGGGAATAGGCGTAGGGAATGAGGATTTAAACCGTATGGGGAAATGCAGATAGAGGGAGTAGTAAACGCAGATAGAGGGAGTAGTATGTGTATAGCAGAGTTGTTATATGAAATGGTGAGGCTGGAGTGATAAGGTGGGTTGAACGATGAGTAGGGAGATCTGCTTAGGGAGAGTGCAGAGTTAGCAGGGAGGAGGAGGGCCGAAAGGCCTGGGATTGCAGAGATATTTTTTATTTTTATTTTTTAAACTGAAACAACAGAGAATAGAGATAGGAAATCCATTGAAAAACAACAGTAGAATTTTTCTTCTTTCAAATATAGAGCAGAATTAATTCCAGCAGCAGAGAATGAGAATGCAAAATTTTCCAGAAGATTTCAGGAGTAAAACTCAAAAAGTTTTCCAATAGCCCAGCAACAGAAGAACCCAGAATTTAGAGAACTCAGAAATTTCTTCAAAAACCCTCTTTAAACTATTTTCCAGCAGCTTAAAAATGCAGAATTTAAAATGCAGAGATAAAATCAGAATTTAGAAAACCTTCAGATGGGCACAGCTGCTTCTCTTCAAAACCAATGCTGAATGGGGCAAATTTTCTGAATGCTGCTCCTCTTCAAAACACTGCTTCTATTCTCAAAACAAATTCCTGAATGGCGGCAAAAACACTGCTACAAACACTTGAGTGCTGCAAAAAAACCAACAATTTTTGCAGATATGCACAGGCCATAAACACAAATGGCTCACTCAAAGTGGAGCAGGGCCAGCAATCGCCCGCTCTGATACCATGTTAAACACCATGTTGAAGCACACACATGGTGTATGAGGAAGAAGAATGCACACACAAGAGAAACAACTCTCAATGAAAGATAAGCGTGAGGCTTTTTTATTTTCCATTATACAAAGATGTACATTTATAATACAATGGTGTGACTCTTGCTTTCATATTCCAAGGTCACTTGGACTCCATTGTGACTTTTCGTATTCCACACCTACCCATGTAGGATTAGGTGTTCCAACAACAT
>JAXQQM020060833.1:0-46817 GCA_034641835.2 Pinus albicaulis | reverse complement strand
CACTAAAATGGTGGTTACAAGATGGAAAGACATGTAGCTTGCTCCTTTTGTTCTTTTTTAACAATTTTTTTTTAGAATTAATTCTTAATTTAAATTTTGTTATAAGTTTATGCTTATGAGTTTTCCTTTCTATTTATTGCTCTATATGTTTGGAGGATATAATTATAGATTTTAAAGCAATAAATAAATAATTACAAGCTTATACACAAGTCTGAAGCCAAAAGACATGAGATATTATTAAAAAATATGAAGAGTTGGACTAGTTGAACAAAATATGTAGTTCTATATTTCAAATTGTAGTTTTATCTCATCGTTGCTTTAGCCATTATTCATGTGTTTTAGTTTTATCTCATCTTTGCTTTAGCGATGAAAACGATCAATTTTCATTTACATATGAGGGATATGTTGTTCCCATCAACAAGTAATTCTTCTGCATCTTAAGAAAATGAAGAAAATTTGCATGTAAATCTAGAAACTTCATAAAATTTACTAATAAAAACAAAATCTTCATTCAAATCATGAACCTACGTAAAAGTTGCTAAAAAATCTCAAAATATATAAAAATGATGCAGATGTTAAAACAATATTTGTATACACCTTTGATGGCTCGAGAACGGCGAAGAGAGATGGAGGCTCGAAACCCTAGCCATGGATTTTCAAGGCACGTACAGTCTTTATGGTCTTCGGAGCTCTAGCTTGTCAGTGCTAGGTCTACAGATGTCAAAGCCCGAAGGAAAACTGTGGCAGCGGGACTCCCGCACAACAAACCTTGACCTGCGAGCCGCCACAAAGCGAAAAGGCTTACGTTTTACGGGAGGATGGCACCAGGGTTTTCTTTTTTCAATTCCGTCATCGTCTGTCAAAGCCTTCAGCAAATTCTTTCGGCATTTCTCTGTATAATCTACTACCGGTCGGTTTTTACCCACATCCTCTATGCAAATAACCATGGTCAAGGAATGGGATACGGTGGACCTTGACCCAAAACTGGGCGATATTTTAACGATGTGGGGGTATGACATTTTGGAGAAAATCATTCAGTGGTTTTTTCGGCCATCCAAAGTTGCAGGTGTAAACCCTCGAGGGTCGGGTGAGGCCTGGGGGAAGGAGAAGCACAATGTTTTGCTAGATGACCATCCGCATATCATTCCGAGCCTGGGGTATGGGATTCTAGAAAAGAGTCAGAGTGGGCAGCTGGATAAACCCCTATAATTTATTAATCTAGCATCAAAGGAATCGCTATCACTGCATGTAATTCCATTCACCTCTTGTAACTCAAAATTTTCTAGTTTTTCTGGAAGTTTGGAAGATATTGTGGCAAGTTATGGAGCCCCAAGGGACGTTGGCCTGAAGTCGTGCCTGAGTGGGTCAAAACCCCAAGATTTTTTTAAGGAGCTGGAGGGGGAGTCGATTGGATTTGGTTTGTACCAATCAAGGATTAAGGAGAGGGTCTGGAAAGTGGGCTTTCACCCTCAGTTTGTGGTTGGGGAACCTCCGACCCTTTGGTCGGGACAGGAACAAAATTGTTTTTGAGACCCTGGGACTATTGTGGACCATAGCCCTTCAGCTACTAGGATCTCAGTCCAATCGAGCCTTTTAGCTGGGAAAAGGAAGGACAGGGCAAGAGCATATCAGAGGAAACCCATAATGAATTTAAGGGAAAGGAGAATCAGGGAATCAAATCTCTAAGTGAAGGGGTTCTCCTGGACCTGGAATTTGGTCAGCCTCAGCCACCCGAGTCAGAGGGACTCAATGTTCCTTAGAAGCCGCAGGATTATGATGCAGGAGAGGGAAATAGGGTTACTTGAGGTTAGAAAAAGAAGATTAATATTATAAAAAGGAAAGATCCCCCTCAGAACCTAGTTCTTGGGGTTGATTTACAGATTGAAGAAGTTATGGAAGCTGTGGATACCATTCTAATGAGAAAAATTAAGGGAAAGAAGTTTTCGAAAAACTACATCAAAGACTGGACATTAAATTCTTAGGTAGCGAGACCAGAGAAACAAGTTGAAGTAACTTCATTGGCGTGTAACTAGTTCATGATCAAATTTAGCAAAAAGGAAGCTCTGGACTGGGTACTTAACCAAAATTGGAGCTTTTAAAATCATCCTATCCTGTTCAAAAAATGGAATCCTTTATTCGACGCACAGAGAGAAAAGATCAATGAATCACCTGTATGGGTAAAGCTCCTGGGGTTGTCATTCCAGTTTTGGATGGATTTCATTTTTTGAGTGATCGGGAACTCTTTAGGGCACTTCTTGGAAGTGGATTCTTTTTTTCTTCAGAGAATGGATAAAAGCTCGACTCATATTCTAGTATCCCTAAACCCTAAAGAAGTTTTGGCAGATGAGATCAACCTAACCTATAAGGATTTTACTTTTACTCAGATGCTCGATTATGAGCACTTTCCATTTTGATGTCACTGCTACCATGCATATGGTCATCTAGCCAAAGAATGTCCCCTAGGGTTCAGACACAAAAGAAGGCAAAAGAAGGAGGTTGTATCAGTATTGACTCCCCAAAAGAGCAAGAATACATCCGAGGGAGAATCGGTAGCTGTGGAAGGGGAAACTTCTCAGCAGGTGCAAGGGGGATTACATGATGTGATGTCAAAACTATCTACTGAATCACTGCATCCTAGGGCTGAAGGAGTTGTGCCAGCTCTTGTGGGGACTCCAAAAGATGTCAATCCAACACCTTATCCTAAGGGTATGGTTCTGGTCTCTTCCCCTGCTTTAATTTCTGAATTTGTTTCTTCAAGCTGTGTGTTGGTAGAGCCTGGTCCCTCAAGGCCTTCTCATGAACCTTATTTACCTTCTGCTTCGGTGACTGAAGCCTTAGATAGCCTCATTACAGCCATCCCTGAACTTAACATCTTAGCTCCACTCCATTCCACACCCCTAGATCACTTTCCCCCTGACCCTCCTTCTGGTATAATGCCCTATAATCTCAGGTCGAGAGAGGAGAAACCCCCTCCTTGGGGTGCGGTGGGAGGTTTGGGACCCCTTCCCATTGTCGCAGGTCCCCAGAAAACCAGAGGAAGGAAGTCCAACCTCTCAAAATCCCACCTTATAAGAGCTAGGATCGACATTGTTGATGGCAAACAACGTTTCCTATCAGGGGTGCTTAGAGCACCGAAATCCCCCACCATTGGCACCTAATGATTTTTCTCTCGTTTAATTGCCAAGGGCTAGCTAGCAGCTCCAAGAATCTAGCACTGAGAGATTTAGTGAAAACATACTCTCCAGATGTGCTCATGCTCTAAGAAACATTGGGACTTGGCGATGACATTAAGAGAGCTCTCATCAAACTCTTCTTGGGTTGGTCCTTCTCCACTTTGGATGAAAAAGGGAGATCAGGAGGACTAGCAGTGGGGTGTAAAGATAGGATACTTAATGTTTTAAACTCTTGGGGAATGGATCATGTCATAGGACTAGAGGTTTATTCAAGCGATCTCTATCTGACTCTCTCTATCCTTAACATCTATGGACCATGCTCGGATAGAGTCACTTTCTGGAATTATTTATTCTCCAAATCGTTGATGAGGAGTTCAAATCTGGTGATTGGGGTGGACCTAAATTTCTCCATGGGGTTATCAGAAGCCTGGGGACCTAATGCCCTAGCGGACCCCCTGTCCGACTACTTTATCCACAAGTTGTCCTCCTCAGGATTGGTGGATGTTGACCCCATAAAGCCCAGACTGACTTGGAGAAATAGAAGAGGGGGGGTGACAGAATTGCAAAGCGATTGGATCATTTCCTTCTTAAAGAGGACCTGGTGGTCAAAGTCTCGATCTTTAGGCACTAGATCGGGGAAGGGGGTGACTCTAACCATATGCCCATATCGTTGGAGATCACTGGAATGAACAGGAAATAGGGAGATCCTTTAAAATTTAATCCCTCCTGGTAAAATGAAGAGTCTTTTAACGACTTGTTCCACTCTATCTGGAAGGAGGACAAGGGAGAATTGGAGGGGGAAAAAAACTTTTTGTTTATGATGAATCTTAAAAGGATGAAGAAGGCAACGATAGAATGGGTGATCAAGAAAAAAAAGGAAGAAGAAGAATCCATTCTTTGGATAGGATAGGAATTAGATTAGTTGGAGTCTGCTGATGACGATGGATATGAAACCCCCAAAAAAAGGGACACAATTAAATCCTTGGAAGTCGCTCGAAGGAAAATATTGAAAGATAGGGAATAATAATGGCGCCTAAAAAGTAGAACCATTTTAATGTCATCAGGGTGTTATTCATCCATAATTTTGACTTTATCTAAAGATGACTAAATGTAACAAACCCAGATTTCTAGAACAAAATTTCAAGAACATGATAGGTTCTATAAATATCACTGCCTTCATCATTTCAAGTCCATTAGTCCACTGAAATATTCATCTATTTTTACTAAAATTATTATCCTGTTGTTCCTTAAAATATTGTTGTTCCCTAAAGTGTTATTCCTTAAGTGTTGTTCCTTAAAACAGTGTTGTTCCCTAAAGTGTTGTTCCTATTCCTCATTTAGAATCCTCGAGAAACACTACTGAAAAAAAGAGACTGTATGTAGGACATTTTTTCCATCATTTAATAAGCCTATTTCACTCATTTTTTCCCCTTTTCGTCCTTCATTTTCCTCTGAACACCTTCAGAATCCCTTTTTTAAACTCATAAAAATCCTTGTTATGGTTTAAAAACCCCCATTTTACCTATCAGAACCCACCAAAATGATCAAAAACCCCTCTTTTTGGTCTAAAAAGACAGTCTTATACAACTAAGGGTTTAAGCCCCCGAGGGATTAAAATATTCCCCCCTTTTCCCCATGTGTCCGAGTGTTATGACCAAGCACCCAAACCCCTGTCGCATCAGCTTTTCTTCTTTGAATCTGCATTTCCTTTGAAAAATTTTACTCGCCGATGCGATTAGTACCCTATCCTTAGCCCCTGGTCACATTTTCCCCCACCGGACGGTGCCCCAGTACCCAGTTATTAGCCCCTCCATCTTATTAGCCTTTTCCTCACTTCTTCTCCCCTTTCCTTTGTTCCACCACCGATGCGATAAGCGCCCTTACCCTGGCCCCTAGTGTAATGATCCTTTTTCAAGATTCTCAAGATTCTATTTCATATATGGAATGCAGGGGGATTTACTGGATATATCACCCTTGAAAAATGATTAGATCCAGAGGCTACATGGCCACTTGCAGACTCTGTCTATAGAACTTGGAATAATCCCATTTTCAGGAATTTCAAGAAGGTGCTCAAGGAAAATGTTTTATAAGTAAAAATGTGCAAAAATAATGTAGATCAGGACTTGGTTCCCCTCATTTATGCTTTATGTGACTTAAATACACAATTTCATCATAAAAAAATTAGTTTAAGTACATTAAACAGATCTCCCAAAAAGTAGACTAGCTAAATAGCACCCAAAGGGGAAGGCTGCAGTCAAATGCAAGCACTGCTTCAGGAATTGCGCAGTTTTAGCTAATGTTCAATGGATATCAGTAAGGAGACTGATATTTCAGTAATACAGCAGAAAATAATCATGAGGATAAATCCCTTTCATTATATAGTAGAAAGCATGAGCCAATACAACAATAAACCTTTAGAAAAGAGAGTAGGAGCACATGTATATTTGCAGAAATGCTTCAACACCGTTATTTTTCAGGAGGTTCAGTAGCAGGAAGTTAAAACTTAGATCTAGAGCAGATCTATGGACAAAATATGATATCTATACCAGATCTGGAAACTCTATAGTTTTCTCTACAAGATCCACTTGGAATTTTGACAAAATCATGCATGAATAAGAGTAAATTTAAGAAACAATTTGCAGATCTGGAAACTGCTGCAGTAAATTTCTGAACATAACATTTCATTACAATGGATAAGATCTAAACAGAACATAGATCATCAAGCCAATCCATGTATCACCAAGTGGAAGGCAAAGCCATCACAAGAGATCTCTGATCTAAACTATGATCAAGACAACCTGCAAACCCTCATACATAAATAACGCAGTTTACCCAGTGGGACAGCGCTGTATCTCAATAGATACAGAAAACTACTGAATAATTGCATATCTGAAGTACAAGAAATGATACACTTCCAGGAGGTCAAAGGACCCACTCCATGGAGAGAGGCTCTCAAAATACACTAGATCCCTGCAGATCTAGATCACCACTTGTTGCATCTTGTAGAGACAGAAAAACCCTCAATGGATCAGCGCTGCCAATGTAAGTAGGAGCTTGGCCTCAAGCCTGATAGTGGTTCAATTCAGCAAAATTTACTCCTTGAATCATCAAAGGAAGAGGTGAAACTCCTACACAGGAATTCAAGATACAATCCTCCACTCAACAACAGAGAATGGTATTTGTCTAAGCAAACAAATACTCAGAAATATAATCTGTCAACAACCTTCTCTTGCTGCCCTGATTTTCCTTTTATAATATGAGAAAGCTCTTGCAAACCCTAAACCATATTGATGAGTTAGCCCTTTTCACATTAGAGGCTCCCTTCTAGAACTGCGTTGTCCCTTTTGGAGATGCAATGAACCTAGACAGCGTTGTTGATTTGGTCAAGGTGGACCTAGTCTTTAGCTCAAACCTCTTTCACACCTGCAAGTGATTATTTACATAGCCCTTATTTGTCTTTGTTCACATGGGAATTTATTTATTCAGACTGTCTAGGAGTTTTACATGTCCTTCTTTATTCATTTATTCATGAAACATAAATTAAAACAAAATTGAATGTTCCTCTTAGCTAAGGCTAAGTGGGAACATTACAGTCCTCCCCTCCAAAATGTTGCTTGTCCTTAAGCAACCAATAGGGTAAGAGTTGTAGTTCTTCTCCTTCTCCATTGATGGCACCATCAAGGATCAAACTTTCATCATGGACCAAGTGCTCATCAAGCCAGTACATCAGAAACTGCTCCTCCAATATTAACATGATAGGGGCATAGTCTATCCCTTCAGGAATGTAAAACTCAACATAAATAAACATGGGTGAAGCAATGTCACATCTAAAACATGTATCATGAAGTACAAGATAAAGTTCCATCCCATGTGGTACATATACACTGCCCACTTTTTGCCCATACAAACCCATAAACAATACCAATATATCATCTAAGTATGGAAGCAAAATCACATATATGCAAACTGAAATTTGCATTTGAGGAGGTGGGTCACAATCCCACACAAGGTACCAACGCAGTGCACTCCTTGTTTTGAGTAGATCTGAGTGTGGTAGGTGGTACTCCCACCACATCTTTGCTTCATGGGTCACTTTGATATGGCTGAAAGTGAGGCCCAAGTTAGGTGACTTTGGGAAGCACCCATCATGATAGAGAATCTCCCTTTGCACCTCAAGGGAGTGGCCATATTTAGAATTCTTATTGGCCTCATCAATGCCATGAGATCTGCATGTAATGTCACTCCTTGTAGGAGCCATGGCCTGCATACATATGGTAAAAGAATGTGTCAAATCCGAAAAATAAGCATGCTTCATAAGATCAGATTATTTACCATGTAAGTCTCCCACACACATGGAGTTAGGCATGGGCATTCCTCCTCTTTTAAGAGAAGGAGGAGTTGGATGAAATATCTCCTGCATAGAGTCCTTTGGCTTCCCCATCTCCTCATAACCATTACACTCTTGTAAGTGCTGATGTAGTTCCTCCCAATCATAGTGCTGATGTAGTTCTTCCTTCATACCCTCCCAATCAAAACTCCTCATGATTAGGGAGTAGATCTTTGCTGACTACATATAGCTGGAAAGGAACTCTTTGTGTGCTCTTTGTAATATCTCTTGCTTAAGCTTGGAAGCTTGAGACAAGAATACTTTACCAAGATGATAAATGACCCCTTCATGGACCAAATAGCCTCCTCCTTGCTTCATGCCATCTAATATCATCCCGATGTGTAGATCTTTGGAGTACTCCACAA
Organism: Pinus albicaulis; assembly: GCA_034641835.2. Classification (NCBI taxonomy): domain Eukaryota; kingdom Viridiplantae; phylum Streptophyta; class Pinopsida; order Pinales; family Pinaceae; genus Pinus; species Pinus albicaulis. Next base: position 38,892 of record JAXQQM020060833.1, on the reverse strand, counting down.
GGATTTGAGATCTCCAATAAGGATCTACATAGCTCAACAAGGACAGCATTGTTGATGCATCTATGGTAGTGCTTGCCTTGTTGGTGTTTGTTTCTTTGACATTATACATGCCAAAAAAATTTGTGGGAAGGTTGATCCTCCCCTTTTCTTCCTCCCACAGCGCTATGGCTTTCTCTTCCATTTCTCCAGCACTTTGTGAGGCTTCCCTCACATGATCAGAATCTAATGGCATTCCAAGTGGCTTTCCATGAGGTAGGAATGTTCCTTGCAACATTCTCATAAACATGAGAGAAGGAACTGTGAGGTCCTTGTCCCCACTACGCAATTCCATCTTTTTTTTTTGGGTGGAAACATCAAGTGAAGGATAGGTGTGCATGCCTTGAATGGTTTGTTGTTTCCCACTCTTCAATTCCACCCACTCCATCTACAAGGCCTTCCAATCAGTGGTGACTTTTCCCAAGGTAATCAACCACTAGACACCCAAGATGATGTTGGTTTCTGGTATGTCAACTACAAATAAATGGTCCACCAAGGTGTAGGCTCCCATAGTCATAGAAAGTGATGGAACATACTACATGCACTACATAGTTCTATCTCCCGGAACCAAAACAGAGAACCCATCAAAAGTATCAGTGGGGATCCCTCTCCTCTGCACAAGGTGAGCATCAATAAAGTTGTGGGTTGCCCCACTGTCAATCAAAATAGACACTCTCTAGTTCATGACTGAACCTTGCACTCTTAGGGTCAAATATTTGGCCACTCCTCTCAAATAAGCAAGAGTCCCACTTGTTGGAGCAAAGGTTCCCTCTTCACCTCTGGATGGTGATTGATCTTCCTCCTCATCATCACCAGCGCTGTGACCTCTCCTAGGTCCATCATTCCCCTCTTCCTCCTCAAAATCAGAGAATACTTCAATATAGTGTGCTCTTCCAATAGCGCATCTATGTCCTAGCACCCATGGCTCTTGACAAGTGAAACACAATCTCTTTTTCCTCAACTCCCTCCAGAGATCAATGTCAAGAGGTTTCTTCAATGAGCTCTCCTTAGATGGGGCATATTTCCCTTATTTCCCCTTAGAAGAGTGAGGGGTTCTACTTTGGAAAGTTGCCTTTGCTCTTGGCAAGGCATCTTGGAGATCCCTAGCTCTCTCAATGGCATCATGCAAAGTGATGGGCTTGGTAGACTTAACCAACCCATGCAAAGGTTCCTCCAGGCCATGAATGAACATGTAGACTCTCTGTGCTACTGATAGATCAGGGACCATTATAGACAACCTCAGGAATTCAGAGATATAGGTCTCTGCATCTCCTATCTTCTTAAGATTTTCCAAGCTTATAAAAGGGGCCTCTGGATATTTCCAATCAAATATCTCCACTAGTCTCCTAGTGAACTTAGCATATGTAGACACATTGTTGTGTCCCAATGTAGATAGACCATGAAACCACCAGTTGTGGGCTTCACCCTCAAAATGCAATGCAGCAATCTTGATGGCTTCTACTTTGGGAACTTTATTCAACTGGAAATAGATGTCCAACTTTTCCACCCATGCTTTGGCAGAACAAGAGGGTGATCCATCAAACTTAGGCAAGAAGAACCTGCCCATAGTGTGGTGTCTCCCATGAAGGAAACCTCCATCTCTGTACTGGTGCCATGGCATCCTCCAGTCCTTGAGATGGAAAAAGTCTTGAAAGCTTAAGTTATCCTTGAACCTCTGACTTTGTGAGTCATATCCCACAAAGTAACCTTCCAGGGAGGTTGGTTCTTGTGGTCCCTCATTCTCTACAACCAAGAAGGTACGCATAGTAGAACGTTGGGAGGCCTGTGGGACTTGTGGCATACTCACAGGCTGGCCAATCCCATAATGAGATACTTTAGAACTTTCTCTTCGATGGAATCTCCCAAGGGACTCTCTCATTCTATCCACCCTCATCTCCTTGATCTCCTTGGAAAGATTTTTCATGGTCTCCAATAGATTTTTTGCAAACTCCTCTGCTTCCTTATCCTTCTCATCCTTCTCATTCACAGGGGCTTTCCCCTTGTCTTGACCTCTGTCAAGGTCTTTAGTAGTATATTCATACTTTTTATGAATTCTATTTTGTTATATCCTCTCCCTCTCAGTAAGAGTATCTTCATCTTCGGAATGCAGCATGACTGGTGCTCCAATGCTAGCACAGGTTGTGCTAAGAGTGGAGCTTCGATACCACTGTAATGATCTCTTTTCAGGATTCTCAAGATTCTATTTCAGAGATGGACTGCAGGGGAATTTACTGGATATATCACCCTTGAAAAAGGATGATATCTAGAGGCTACCTGGCCACTTTCAAACTCTGTCTCTAGAACTTGGAATAATCCCCTTTTCAGGAATTTCAAGAAGGTGCTCAAGGAAAACGTTGTATAAGTAAAATTATGCAAAAATAAAGTAGATCAGGGCTTGTTTCCCCTCATTTATGTTGTATGTGACTTAAATACATAATTTCATCAGAAAAAAAAAAAAAAAATAGTTTAAGTACATTAAACAGATCTCCCAAAAAGTAGACTAGCTAAATAGCACCCAAAGGGGAAGGCTGCAGTCAAATGCAAGCACTGCTTCAGGAATTGCGCAATTTTAGCTAATTTTCAGTGGAGATCAGAAAGGAGATTGATATTTCAGTAATACAGTAGCAAATAAGCATGAGGATAAATCCCTTTCATTATACAGTAGAAAGCATGAGCCAATACAGCAATAAACCTTCAGAAAATAGAGCACGAGCACATGTATATTTAAAGAAATGCTTCAACAGCGTTATTTTTCAGGAGGTTCAGCAGCTAGAAGTTACAACTTAGATCTAGAGTATATTTATGGACAAAATATCAAATCTATACCAAATCTATAAAATCCATAGTTTTCTCTACAAGATCCACTTGGAATTTTGACAAAAGCATGCATGAATAATAGTAGATTTGAGAAACAAGTTACAGATCTGGAAACTACTGCAATAAATTTCTGAACATAACATTTCATTACAATGGATAAGATCTGAATAGAACATAGATCAGAAAGCCAATCCATGGATCACCAAGTGGAAGGCAAAGCCATCACAAGAGATCTCTGATCTAAACTATGAGAAAGACAACCTACAAACCCTCATACATAAATAACGCAGTTTACCCAGTGGGACAACGTTGTAGCTCAACAGATATAGAAAACTACTGAATAATTGCAGATCTGAAGTACAATAAATGATACACTCTTCCAGGAGGTCAAAGGACCCACTCCATGGAGAGAGGCTCTCAAAATACACTAGATCCCTATAGATCTAGATCACCACTTGTTGCAGCTTGTAGAGACAGCAAAACCCTCAATGGATCAGCGCTGCTAATGTAAGTAGGAGCTTGGCCTCAAGCCTGATAGTGGTTAAATTCAGCAAACTTTACTCCTTGAATCATCAAAGGAAGAGGTGAAACTCCTGCACAGGAATTCCAGATACAATCCTCCACTCAACAGCTGAGAATGGTATTTGTCTAAGCAGAAAAATACTCAGAAATATAATCTATCAACAACCTTCTCTTGCTGCCCTGATTTTCCTTTTATAAGATGAGAAAGCTCTTGCAAACCCTGAACCATCTTGATGAATTAGCCCTTTTCACATTAGAGGCTCCCTTCTAGAACTGTGTTGTCTCTTTTGGAGATGCAATGAACCTAGACAGCGTTGTTGATTTGGTCAAGGTTTACCCAGTCTTTAGCTCAAACCTCTTTCACACCTGCAGGTGATTATTTACATAGCCCTGATTTGTCTTTGTTCACATGGGCATTGATTTATTCAGATTTTTTAGGAGTTTTACATTTCCTTTATTCATTTATTCATGAAACATAAATTAAAACAAAATTGAATTTTCCTCTTAGCTAAGGCTAAGTGGGAACATTACACCTAGTCACTTATCCTCCCATGGGACCATGCCCTTGCGCTTATTCCTAAGCCCCCATCGCATTGGATTTTCCATATAGAACCCTTGTTTCCTTTGCAAAATTTCCCTCTCCGATAAACGATACCCCGATAAGATCCAAGCCGTAGATCTCTATTATCTGACAGTGATCATTAGCCCCTGCCCCTTACCTTTTGGTTTATCCATCCACCCTCTGCAATGATCTCCGCCGTTGATCGACATGATCCAACGGTCCTCGTTCATCCCGACAACCAAACTCTTTCGGACCCACCATCCATTACGCAAAGCCCTCCTCCAATCACCTCTTGCCACCTGTCCTCCACTAAGTTCTCCCCATCGTGCACTTCTCTCCATCGTGCTCCCTCATAGTCGTTGGATATTCCCCCCCAGATCCGATGGTCTACGATCAATATCGCGTGATTTTTGCATCTGTGGTTTAACGTTCCAAAGCCACGCAAAATAGGCAGTATTGCAAAGACCATGCAGCACAATATAATTGGATCATGTTCCCTCTGGGAAAAACCACTTACCGCCCGAGGGTCATGTGAAAACCACCAATGGTTTTCCAAAAACCACCTATGCCCGTTTTCGCACCATATGAAATTTTAAACCAGATCTTTTCCGGTTTTCTTCATAAAAACCTCCTCTGCTCCTCCACCTGCATTTTCTGCTCCTTCTCACTGCTCCATTTGCCTTTGCTAGCCTCCAAAGCAATTTTACCAATCACGCAGGGTTTCATAACATGTTTTATGGTTTTGTGCAGGTTCTATGGCAGTTTTAAGGGCTGAAAACCCTCCCACAGTCCATAAAGGGACGGGCCATGAGCTGATGACTGTCACAGTCCAAACAAAGGCCAAGTAATGAAGAATGGAACTGCCATGTTTTTTTTTTCATGGCTTGATCAGTGCTTATGAGCACGGGTTATGCAATCAAACCCTCGGTGTACCAGAATAAGCCCTGCACGCAACAATGCAAAGAAAAACCAATATAATAAGAAGGTTAATACATAAGGGAAAAGATTAAAGGCATAATCTTACATTTTAAAGATGGATACAGCCAGCACAGGGAAATAAAGTTTCCAATCAAGCAGTGTATAAAGGAAAAGGGGCAACAATGTACATTATGAAGGCCAGAGGCATCATCAGGCCTTTAAAACACAGTTAATGATGAAGTAAAGGTAGATTAAGCCCAAAGAGCAGTTTTATGATTAAATCAAGAAGACTTAGGCTTAAAGATAGCCTCGAATACATCAAAGGAGCATTTATTCACTTAATAACTCAAAATTGACACCTTTCACTTACTTTATACCTCAAAGGGTAAATTGGCAGTTATTACACAAAATGATATTTTATAAACTGTTAGACAGTTATTGTAAAACGCAGAAAAGAGCCTCAAAGTCAATATTTTCAGTTGTTTTATCCTTAGGAAGTAAAGATAGATTTATTACACAGAAAAGTAGTTGAGAAACATTCCTACCTTATGCCTTGCATGGTTTTTAAGGATAGGAGTGCATTTACTATGTCATTAATAACATTTTGAACCCTAGATATTTCCACCTCCTCATTTGCAGCATAAATACCGTTGGGAAAAATACTGAGAGGCGGGGGTGAATCAGTATTTAGAGCTGACTGACAAATTTTTAGTTTTCCTTTCTCTTAAAACTATATGTTACATTACTGCATCCAACTTGTATGTCCAGAGATCTTATCATGTCTTTACTTATATTATTGCATCATTTATTCATCAGATAAGTAGCAAGCATGAATAGAAATAACTGTACAAACCATCAAACATAAGAAACACATATGAACATTAGGATTTAAGGTGGAAACCCAATTCGGGAGAAAACCACCGCTGTTGAAGTCTCTGTCTTCAATATTTTAGTACAAAGAAAACATATTACAATTTCTGTGCTGGCGCAGACTTATACCAGCACGCATGCACCCACCTACAGAGGCTACAACCTTCTCTCATTTACCAGCCTCTCCTGGAAGGGAGCTACAACCCCCTGATCATAACAACAGCTTTTATATATAAAAGGCTTCAACCGTCTGATCCACTGCAGACCACCTTTCATCAATTTTCGCACTGGTTCAAACAGTTTCAATGCAACCCTTTATTCAATTATCAACAAACATATTTGCCCAATTCTTCATAACCTATACATCAGAAGTAATCCAGACTTCAGAGAATATATGCATTCAATATCCCGTGTATCCTTCTGTGTATATTAATCTTCAGAAACCCCAACTGTCATATGCACTTTCAATGTAGATGGCTCGCATATATATATATATATATATATATATATATATATATATATATATTCGTGTTGTTCTTGTATAGACCTGTAATAATAATATGTTTGCAGAGCAGACCAGATCTACAAAAACTTACCCAGATTCATATGTGTTCTTTTAGCAGACATGCGCCAGTTCTTCGTGACTTCGTCCGTCGTTTAAGACCAATGGTTCATTCAGATTTTACCGTTAAGAACAGAATTCGCGCATCCAAATATTCCTTCAAATATCTTTAAAGGTGATTCCTTTTCATCAACCTTCACACCCCTTCTTCATAATTCTCATTACTTATATAGTTTTCGCCCTTATTAAAAACCACGGGTCAAAACTATTTTAACCGCTAATGGTAATCTTTACAATATTTCCATTAGTTTGGCCCCTCAGGGTTTTTATATTTTTATTATTTTTTTTAATAAATTGTTTATCAATTTTGAAGAAATTGACAAACAAAAACAATATCCAATGCTTTCAAATAGATTAATATTTCAACAAAACTTTGACCCCTGGCGCCCCTTCGTCCCAAAATAAACTTCGCGCAAGTCCAGTGCCCAATCACCGTTGGATTGCGAGCCTTCAAGATCGACGGATATCGCTTGTGCAACTTGCACGAGCAATAACGCGCGATGGCACGTCATACTCATGTTATTCTTCGCGCATCTTGATTAAACTCTGGGCAAGTCCGATGCATGATCACCGTCCGATTGCCCCCTTTCAGATCGACGACGCAAAAGAAATTTCGCTGGTCGTCCTGGTACGGGCTTTAACGCATGATGGCGCATTTTAAAGAGTGGTTTTGAAATTTTGCTTGGGACACGTGTTGAATACTGAATGGAATCGTTGCCAATTCGTAAATACCACTTATCATCCAAAGGTGGTGCGAAGAAACCCACGGTTTCGCTCCAAGCCGCCGTCACTGTTCCTCTTGATCATGGTTCCGCCTTAGCACATGGTTCCGTCAGCCTTATTATTTAAACGATTACAACTCCACTTCAATGTTCCTTTATATATTCGGTTTATTCATACTCCAGGTTCTATTACACATTCAACGCCGAGACTCGTAGACTAACCAATACCACTGCATCATACTAACACAGAGGTAGAGGCGTATAACTGCGAGCATTCAAGGGTTAATTTAATCAAAAACTAGTCACCAAGGTTCATATCATATATTCAACGAATATATATATAACTCCACTGTCGATCGTATTAACATTTGTTCCTCGAACAACTTACAGAACCAGAGTACCATTAATCCCATCCATTATGCAGATTCACTTTACTGTGCCATGACTGAAGTACATACAGTAGTTATATAAATTAACACAGGGACGGAGTACATAACTGTAGAGTCAAACATTCTCGCACATGCACAGGGACCAAGTATCACCAAAACTCAATCATACACAGGATTTCCTCTATCTTCCAACAAGATACATACATATTCCATCTTCAATTCTGCTATAACCTCTTTGTCCCTGTTTCCTTGACTGATACTGCAGCTCTTTAGCTCAAACTGTAGATGCATTCTTTCTGTTCTTCTCTGCTACATTTAGATGACAATTCCTTTTCCATATCCTTTTCCATCAATGACAATATTTCCAACAATGTCCCCCTTTGGCATTGATGGAAATATTATTTCGTTGATTGTCTTATAAAAACCTTTTGTTGCTTTTCCTCCCCCTTTGACATCAATGGAAAAGGGTTGACATTACCATGCTCCCCCTGAGATCATGCTGCATCTGCATAATATAGAAAGATGACTTATGAAGGCCAACAACACATCCTTTTCATATGACCAACGCTCCCCCTTAGCATGTGCATTCAGAGATGCCCAACAGCACTTCACAACCAATTTAATCTTCTGTATTTAAGCAGATCTGATCCTCTACATGGCAGAGACTACTCCTAGCTTCTGTTTGAGATATTTGAATGCTTCCCTGGGTATAGGTTTGGTAAATATGTCAGCAACTTGTTCTTTGGAAGAAACATACTCCAATTTCACCTTTTGTTCTAGCACTTGTTCACGTAAGAAGTGATATTTGATGGGAATGTGCTTGGTCTTGGAATGCATAACAGGATTCTTTGAGATACTGATGGCACTTGTATTATCACACATAATGGAGATAGGAGGTGAACATTTAATTTGAAAGTCTTGCATAGTTTTCATCATCCAGAGAAGTTGAGTGCAACATGATGCTGCAGCCACATATTCTGCTTCTGTTGTAGATAAGGCAATGGAGCTTTTCTTCTTGCTAAACCAAGATACTAACCTAGGCCCCATAAAGAATGCACCACCACTAGTGCTTTTCTGATCATCAACACTTCCAGCCCAATCTGCATCATTGTATGCATGAAGAGTAAGATCAGCATTCTTTGGATACCATAGTCCAAAGTCTTGAGTTCCCTGTAGATATTTGAATATTCTTTTCATAGCCTGAAGATGAGACTCTTTTGGATTGGCTTGGAATCGTCCAACAATCCCAGCTACATGCATGATGTCTGGTCTTGTCCCAGTGAGATAAAGTAGACTTCCTATCATAGATATGTATTCTGGTTGATTTATGGTGGGGGAATCATCATTATAACTGAGATTACATCCGATTATCATTGGTGTACTTACAGGTTTCCAATCTTCCATGCCATACTTCTTCAGGATTTGCTTGAGGTACTTTGCTTGTGATAAGAATATACCATCTGTTGCTTGTTGCACTTGCAAACCAAGAAAGAATGTTAGTTCCCCAAGTAAAGACATTTCAAATTCCTGCTGCATATCAGAAGAAAATTTCTGACTCATAGACTCTCTATTACTTCCAAAAATGATATCATCAACATATACAACCACAATCAATAGTTTATCATTTTCAGTTTTTGTGTATAAGTTGCTATCAGCAGACCCTTTTGAAAATCCTTGTTGATGAAGATATTTTTCAAGACGATAGTACCATGCCCTTGGAGCTTGTTTGAGACCATATAGAGCCTTTTTAAGTCTACAAACAAGTTTTTCATCATTTCCCAATATGAATCCTTCTGGTTGTTCTATATAGACTTCTTCTTCTAGATCACCATTGAGAAAAGCAGATTTAACATCCATTTGATAAACTTTGATTTGTTGGAAAATTGAAAAAGCAAGAAACATTCTTATGGCTTCAAGTCTGGCTACAGGAGCAAAAGTTTCTTCAAAGTCTATACCTTCTTGGTGAGCATACCCCTTGCAAACAATTCTAGCTTTATTTCTTATAACATCCCCATTCTCATTTAACTTTTTTTTGAATATCCATTTGGTTCCAATGACATTCTTGTCTCGAGGTCTTGGTACTAATTCCCAAGTGTGATTCTTTTCAACTTGATCAAGCTCTTCATTCATGGCTTGAATCCAACATTCATCTTTACTGGCTTGAATGACACTATGAGGTTCAACAGTGGACAGAAATGCCAGATTGCTAGAGGATCCCACAAGAGTCCTTCTTGTTTGTACACCTGATCCCTTTTCTCCCAAAATTTGAGATTCTGGATGGTTCTTTTGAACATATCTGGATGGAGCCTTTTCAGACAAATCATCTTCGGGTTCTTCACTGGGTTCACTGTTTGTATCATTACTATTTGATGTAAAAGGATATGTGTCATCATCATCTTCATCTGTTGTTTTCTTTTCTTCTTTTGGAGCTGTAGGAGACTCATCAATAACAACATCAATACATTCAACAATCTTCCGAAGTCTTTTATTGTAACATTTATTTTCCCTACTCCTAGAGGAGTAACCAAGAAATATTCCTTCATCTTCTCTGGGTTCAAACTTGCCAAGTTTTTCATCATTATTCTTGATAAGGCATTTTCTCCCAAAAATTCTAAAATTCTTTATAGTAGGAGGATTACCATACCATAGTTCATATGGAGCTTTATCACTATTTACACGAACATGTGCTTTGTTGAGAATGTTGACTGTTGTATGTGCTGCTTCTCCTCAAAATGTGTCAGGTGTTCCGGAATCATCAAGCATAGCTCTAGCCATTTGTTGAACTATTCTGTTCATCCTCTCTGCAACGCCATTCTGTTGTGGAGTGCCTACTACAGAAAACTGTCTTTTTATGCCATGTTGTTCACAAAATTCAAGGAATTCATTGGATGTATATTCTCCTCCTCTATCATATCTGAGACACTTGATTTTTAGATCTAACTCATTCTCAACTAGTGCTTTGAAGATCTGAAATTTCTCAAATGCTTCATCTTTGTGTTTAAGTAGCCCAATCCAACACATTCTAGAGAAATCATCAATGAACAAGATATAATATTCTTCACCACGTGGTGACTTTTTCCTCATAGGTCCACATATGTCGGTATGAATGAGTTCAAGAGGCTTACTTGATGATCCTTCCTTGGCATTAAATTGTACTCTGGTTTGCTTGCCGAATTGGCATGATTTGCATATGATATTTTCAGGTAGAGTAATATTGGGAAGATCACGAACAGCTTTAAGTCTGCTTGATTTGTTGATTTGAGAGAAGCTCAAATGCCCCAACCTTCTATGCCATAGCCAATTTTCTGAATATTTACTCAAATAACATTGTTCTTTGTAGTTCTTCAATATATATAGGTTGTTTGGAGTTCTTTTCCCTTTGATAATTGCTTTACCTGTATCAAGATCACGTACCACACATTCTTTTGAACTAAAAAAAACTTCAGTTCCTTGATCACACATTTGACTTACACTTAACAAGTTATGCTTTAATCCATCCACATACATGACTTCATTAGCTTTCACTTTTTCTTTTAGAAACACAGACCCTTTTCCTTTAATGACTGCAAGAGTATCATTTCCAAATGTAACATTATTTTCCTTTTCTAGAGCACTATAAGTAAGAATTTTTTCTTTATCACCTGTCATGTGTCTTGAGCATCCACTATCAATGTACCATTGGTTTTCTTCATCTTCTGCAAATAACGCTATGCCACAACTTTCCACCTGTAATTCCTTATTTTTCCATACTTTGGAGCTTGAAGGAACGTGTTCTTTTCGCTGAACTTTTCTCCTGCATTCTGATTCTTCATGGCCAAAGTTATTGCAATAAGCACATTCAACTTCATTTTGAAGAGGAGAAAAGTTGTTATAAGTATTCTTCATTGTTTCAATATCAATCCTTTTCTTTCTTGCTTCTCTTGTCATGATGGTTTTATATGCAACACATTGAACAACTTTATGACCAAAATTATGACATGAGAAACATTGTCCATTGAAGAAGAAATTTATGCGATCATAAAATATTCTATATGAATTTATTTGTTGATTGGTGTTTCTTTGAAAGCCATTCCTGTTAGTGTTCTTTGAATTGAGATGATCATGTTTTACCTGTAAAGATTCTTTTTTCCCTTGTTGAGTGGCAGCATGTTGTAAACCAACTGTAACCGCTTTTAGATAATTTGGTGTTGAAGCCTGGGAAGATTCTCCAATAAAACCAAGACCTGTCTTTATAAGAGGAGAACGTTGTACCTTGATAATCTCATCTAACGTTTCAGATCCTTTAGAAAATCTAAGATTCAGAGTTTTTACTTTCTCAAATTCTTTTCTTAGGCTTACTACTTCACACTCTAATTTCTCATTGTGTTTTTCCTTTTCTTCAAGCTGATTTTTCAGAGTCTCTATGGTTATTTTACTCTCTTCTAAGAAAATTTTGAGTTTATTGTTTTCATCAAGAAAATCACTGTCTTCTAGAGCATCCACAAAAGTATCCTTTTCTTCTCTAGAATCTTTTTCAAATGCCATGAGAAGTCTAAGATCTTGTTCACATTCTTCCTCACTATCAGATAACCCATCACTATCTTCATGAGTATAGTAACTATTTTTAGTGCTAAAATGATTCTTATTCCTTCTTGCAACTTCCTTCCCATTTTTATGCATCTCTTTATAAGGACACTTAGCTGCATAATGTCCAAATATTCCACAATCAAAACATTTGAAAGGAAGCTTACCTCTGAACCGTCCTATCCCAAGTTGAATTTTCTTTACAAAGTTTATCTCTTATTCTTCTGAGATATATCCTGATCCTTCTGTTTTTTGTACTTCCTTCCCTTTTGTGGAAGTTCTAAAGACTGCTTCTTTGACGTCAGATGGTCCTCCTCTTCTCATTTCATATGCAGTTAGTATGCCATGAAGTTGCACCATAGTAAGATTTTGAAGATCCTGCTTTTCTTCAAGAGCAGAAAATTTTGACTCAAATTTTGTTGTTAGTGATCTTAAGACTTTCTCAACCAAAGTAGATTCGGTTATTGTTTCTCCCAGATTTCTCATACGATTTACAATATCATCAAGACATAAAAAGAAATTGGCAATGCTCTCCTCATTATCCATTTTTAGATTTTCATATTGAATTCTGAGAGTTTGTAGTTTCGCACTTTTTACCTTTGGATCACCTTCATAACTTAGAATGATCTTGTCCCATATTGCCTTTGCTGTATTCAGCTACATGACTTTGACAAATTCTGATTCAGTTAGACTTCCCAATAGAGCATTGACCGCCTTTGCATTTGTTTCATAATTATTTCTTTATGTTGGATCTGTTGGTACTGCAGCTGGATATTGATATCCTCCTTCAACAATTGCCCATACCTCTGCTCCTAGAGATTGAAGATAAGATCTCATCCTTGTTTTCCAGAATATTAAATTGTTTCCGTTGAAGAGTGGAGGCCCGATAGATGTTGTTCCATCTTGATTGCTCATCTTGCTTGATCTTCCTTCTAGCGGTTAAGCCTTTTCAGAAGGACCTACTCTGATACCAATTGTTGGGAAAAATACTGAGAGGGGGGGGTGAATCAGTATTTAGAGCTGACTGACAAATTTTTAGTTTTCCTTTCTCTTAAAACCATATGTTACATTACTGCATCCAACTTGTATGTCCAGAGATCTTATCATGTCTTTACTTAGATTATTGCATCATTTATTCATCAGATAAGTAGCAAGCATGAATAGAAATAACTATACAAACCATCAAACATAAGCAACACATATGAACACCAGGATTTAAGGTGGAAACCCAATTCGGGAGAAAACCACCACTGCTGAAGTCTCTGTCTTCAATATTTTAGTACAAAGAAAACATATTACAATTTCTGTGCTGGCGCAGACTTATACCAACACGCAGGCACCCACCTGCAGAAGGCTACAACCTTATCTCATTTACCAACCTCTCCTGGAAGGGAGCAACAACCCCCTGATCATAACATCTGCTTTTATATACAGAAGGCTTCAACTGTCTGATCCACTGCAGACCACCTTTCATCAATTTTCACACTGGTTCAAACAGTTTCAATGCAACCCTTTATTCAATTATCAAAAAACATATTTTCCCAATTCTTCATAGTGCTACCACTGTAACCTATACATCAGAAGTAATCCAGACTTCAGAGAATATATGCATTCAACATCCCGTGTATCCTTCTGTGTATATTAATCTTCAAAAACCCCAACTGTCATATGCACTTTCAATGTAGATGGCTCGCATATATATATATTCGTGATGTTCTTGTATAGACCTGTAATAATAATATGTTTGCAGAGCAGACCAGATATACAAAAACTTACCCGGATTCATTTGTGTTCTTTTAGCATACATGCGCCAGTTCTTCGTGACTTCGTCCGTCGTTTAAGACCAATGGTTCATTCAGATTTTACCGTTAAGAACAAAATTCGCGCATCCAGATATTCCTTCAGATATCTCCAAAGGTGATTCCTTTTCATCAACCTTCACACCCCTTCTTCATAATTCTCATTACTTATATAGTTTTCGTCCTTATTAAAAACCACGGGTCAAAACTATTTTAACCTCTAATGGTAATCTTTACAATATTTCCATTAGTTTGGCCCCTCGGGGTTTTTATATTTTTATTATTTTTTTTAATAAATTGTTTATCAATTTCGAAGAAATTGACAAACAAAAACAATATCCAATGCTTTCAAATAGATTAATATTTCAACAAAAATTTGACCCCTGGCCCACATATGTGCCCCTTCGTCCCAAAATAAACTTCGCACAAGTCCAGTGCCCGATCACCGTTGGATTGCGAGCCTTCAAGATCGACGAATATCGCTTGTGCAACTTGCACGAGCAATAACGCGCGATGGCACGTCATACTCGTGTTATTCTTTGCGCATCTTGATTAAACTTCGGGCAAGTCCACTGCATGATCACCGCCCGATTTCCCCCTTTCAGATCGACAGCACAAAAGCAATTTCGCTGGCCGTCCTGGTACGAGCTTTAACGCGCGATGGCGCATTTTAAAGAGTGGTTTTGAAATTTTTCTTGGGACACGTGTTGAATACTGAATGGAATCGCTACCAATTCGTAAATACCACCTATCGTCCAAAGGTGGTGCGAAGAAACCCACGGTTTCGCTCCAAACCGCCGTCACTGTTCCTCTTGATCATGGTTCTGCCTTAGCACATGGTTCCGTCAACCTTATTATTTAAACAATTACAACTCCACTTCAATTTTCCTTTATATATTCAGTTTATTCATACTCCAGGTTCTATTACACAGTCAATGCTGAGACTCGTAGACTAACCAATACCACTGCATCATACTAACACAAAGGCAGAGGCGTATAACTGCAAGCATTCAGGGGTTAATTTAATCAAAAACCAGACACCGAGGTTCATATCATATATTCAATGAATATATATATAACTCCACTGTCGATCGTATTAACATTTGTTCCTCGAAAAACTTACAAAACCAGAGTACCATTAATCCCATCCATTATGCAGATTCACTTTACTATGCCGTGACTGAAGTACATACAGTAGTTATATAAATTAACACAGGGATGGAGTACATAACTTTAGAGTCAAACATTCTCGCACATGCATAGGGACAGAGTATCACCAAAACTCAATCATACACAAGATTTCCTTTATCTTCCAACAGGATACATACATATTACATCTTCAATTCTGCTATAACCTCTTTGTCCCTGTTTCCTTGACTGATACTGCAGCTCTGTAGCTCAAACTGTAGATGCATTCTTTATGTTCTTCTCTACTACATTTAGATGACAATTCATTTTCCATATCCTTTTCCGTCAATGACAATATTTCCAAAAAATACTACATTCGAACTCATTGTATAGTGGGCATTTGATAACTCTTTGAAGTAATACATAGTTCTGTTGAGATTGAAGAGAAATTGATGTACTGGAACGTCAGGATGTTTTGACCTATTTGTGGATGGAAAAAGCTCTGTCATTGGATCCCTGAGCTTGGCTGTTGGTGAATTATTCTAAATTGTTTGATTTTTTTCCTGTTTTCATTATGTTTTCATCATCTCTTGCTTGCAGTGGAGTAAAATTTTTAGGCTAAGAAATGTCTCTTGGAAGCACCTTAGACCTATTTACTCTTCATTGTCTTTATGTTTTTCATCTGCTGAATGTTTGATTGAGTAGTTTAACTACTTTTCAACCCTTAAGCTTGTTTATTTCAATAATAGTTCAATATAGTGGCCTCAAGAATGATTTATGGTTCTCCCTGCTTGCTTGTTGCCCTTTGAAAATTGTTTTTGAAGTCTCCCTTCAAAGTACCATTGTCCAAAGTCTGCCAAAGAGGTCTATTTTGATCATACCCTTTGTACTTTCTCAGGTAATTGTTTTGAAGGTCTTTATAGCTGTAATCACAGATTTTTATGAGTTCCCTCTTCTATGAATGCAGTTATTTGTGAATCTTGAATGTTTTCTTACTCTTAAAAGTGAAATATTTGATGAAATAGAGCGTTCCTCGACTCTTAGATTTCATTTTTAAAGTTTGTCTTGAAATTTTTATTTGCTAAAGTGTGATTTGTAGAATTCATGGTTAGCCCTATCTATAAAATACTTCTTCATGTTCAAATGATGCTTTAAGTCCCTTTGTTGGAGAGTACATATAATTAAGGATTCTTAACTACCCTTAGTTCTACTTTTCATTCTAAAAACCTTGATGTTCATTTCATTCCACCTAAAAACTTTGTAGATCCAACATCCAAGTTAGATTTTCCCTTTGATACCCCTAATTCATCTATAAACTTGTTACAAATTTCTGCTTGACTCCATTTCCCAATGACTTAGAGGTTTCCCTTTTCTATCTACGCTGCCTAGGTCGTCATGTCCCACAAAACAATCAAACAAACTCAAGCTTAATAACTAGCCTAAAAATCAACCCTTTACAAGAAAACAAGTCATATCTTTGCAAACATATTGAGAGATCCCTCTCTCAGACTAGGAGGGCTAGATCCTAGAGCTCTAAAGATTGGTTTATATGTTTCCTTGTCATTTGGTTTACCAATTGGCCAAATCACAAGATACCAACACAAGGGGACGAGAATACAAATTTTTTTCAGAATTATGAAAAAGCAAGGAAGAATATCAATAACATAAAGGGGATGCAAATGGAGGATGGTCAAACATCAAAATCCTTTGATGAACTTGCAAAGATGGGGACCAGCCATTTTAGGTCTCTCTTCAAAGCTCCGTTGAAAGCATCAATTGCGGAAGTGATCAGAGTAGCCCGGTTTTTCCCCCGCTACATAGAAGAGGATGAAAATGAGAATATTATGTTGCCAGTCATAAAAGGGGAGGTGGAAGGCATCCTCCAGGACATGCAGAAAGATAAAAATTTTGGGCCTGATGGATGGACAGTGGAATTCTTTCAACATTTTTTGAGACTCTAAGGGAGGAACTAACAGGGGTGATCGAAGAATCCAAGCTCAAAGGATCGATACATCAGCCTTTCAATTCAACCTTTGTAGCTCTCATCCCGAAGAAGGATGCTCCCAAATCCTTTGATGATTTTCATATGATATCACTATGTAATTTTATTTACAAGATTATTGCAAAGGTGATAGCTATTCGGCTTAAACCTATACTTTAAAGGTACATTTCTAAAGAGTAGTTTGGCTTTTTGGATGGAAGAAAAATTCATGAAGCAGTTGGAGTAGCACATGAGACTCTCCATAGCCTTAAAAGGAGTGGCAAAAAGGTGTAATTGTCAAAATTAACCTATCAAAGGCATACGACCGCATAAGCTGGCTCTATATCTGGTTACTCCTAACTCATCTATGATTCAGAGTACCCTTCATCAATTGGGTGATGGGATGCATCACCAATGTTATTTTTTCAATCTTGATCAATGGGGAAGCAACCTCTTTCTTTCAAAGCCAGAGAGGCCTGGAACAGGGATGCCCCTCTCTCCGTTCCTTTTCTTTTTGGTGGCAGAGGGCCTTAACCAGATGATCTCGGAAGCTAGAAGAAGAGGGCATATAAAAGGGATTGAGGTGGTTGTAAAACTATGAATCACCCACCTCCTTTTTGTGGACGACATACTCCTGTTTAGCTCAGGGTCCCGAGACTAAATCATGCATATTAAATATATTTTGGGCCTCTTCCTTAAAGCTACAGGCCTTTTCATCAATATTCAAAAATCTTTAGTTACTGTTGAAGGTTTCACTAATATGGAGATGGGTAGGATCTTGGAAGAACTCCCCTATGAGACAAATGAATTATCTGAAAGCTTCAAATATTTGGATTTCTTCCTCAAACCTTATACTTATCGCACAGTTGACTGGCATTAGCTAGTGGCTAATATTGAAACTAGAATCAAGCATTTGAGTTACAAGTGGTTGTCTTAGGCGGGAAGACTAGTTCTGATTAAATCGGTTCTCCTCGCCATCCCTGTCTATTAGACTGCATTAACGTGGGTGCCAAAAGGTATCCTCTCAAAAATTAACCATCTGTGCAGTAGATTTCTGTGGGCAGGGTCAAAAGATGAGTCGGTTCTTCCCTGGGTGGCATGGGATAAAGTGGCTAGACCAAAGGAATGGGGAGGGTGGGGCATCAAGGATCTCAAAGCTTTTGCTTCATCTCTGGTGGAAAAAATGGGTGGGTGACTACTCACAGAGGAAAATCTGTGGACAATGGCTGTCAAAAGAAAGTATATTGATCCAACTCGATTAGATGATTGGCTCAGAACATGAAACAAGAAACACCCACATGCTTCAATGGTGTGGAAAGCCACTGTGGAGTCCATCGATTTCATCGAACAAGGTCTGGTGTGGATGGTGGGGATTGGAGAATCTATTAGAATAGGTCGAGATCCTTGGGCGGGATGCAATGGGTATTTTGCCTTGTCCAGGGGATTAATTGAGCACCTATATACTAAATGGATAAACTTCCTCAATCAGGCTGGGCTCGAGGGCCACTCTACGATATGGGGCCAGGAATAGAAATTAGAAGTGGATCTGCAACTTGAAGATCAATGGGTGGAGGAATGGAGAGGCTTTATCTCGGAACTACGTAGATCAAATGTAAGACTGAAAGACTGTCATGACTCACTGAGCTGGGTTCACTCTCCTCTGGGGAAATATGCCCAAAAATTCGGCTACAAGTGGATAATGTCACAAAAGGGGTGGAATGAGCCGGAATGGTGGTTAAAGGCATTGTGGAAACTCAAGGAGGCAGCGAAATCCAGGGTTTTCTTTTGGTTTATTCTCAAAAACAAGGTGCCAACATGGGATTTCCTCCATAAAAGAAGTAATATTTCTCCAGGATGGTGCCCACTTTGTAAGAGGAATGAGGAAACTATCCATCAATGTTTTTAGACTGTTCCTTCACTTCCCAGATTTGGAAGGAAACGAAGCACCTGTTAAGCTGCAATATCAACTGGGGAGGTCCTTCTCTAGAGGAGGCTTGGATTTCTTGGTGGAACGCTGCTTCGGACGAGAGAATAAGAAATATCCCTTTGATTGTGTCATGGGGCACATGGATAGCTTGTAACATGGTCACATTCAGGGAAAATATCCCTGTTTCGGAGATAATCATTGTGCAAGGGGTCTCCATTTTTTAGAACATCCCACTCATAAAACAGTCCAAGACTTCTCATGAAGTTAGAATCAAAGACATCAAAGGAGACATCCCCTGGGCCTACTTTGATGGAGCCTCAGATCCCCAAAACCTGTGTGGAGTTGGAATCTCCATTCACCTACCTTCTAGGAAGACACTCCCAGCCTCTGTTGGCCTGGGGGTTTGCTCCAATAATTTTTTTGAATTACTTTCCTTGAAACATCTTCTTTGTTGGCTCATCCACCTTGGACAAAGATAGGCTCAGATTTTCTGTGATTCTCTTAATGTTATCAAATGGTTCAACTCAGAATTTAGATGTCAAAATTTTATGTTGCTTCCTCTTCTAGAAGAAGTTTTATCTCTTAAAATATATTTTGATGATTTATCTGTATGTCATATATACAAGGAGCAGAATATGGAAGAAAACACTCTTTCAAAAAAAGGCGTACAACAAGCTCTGGGAGGCTGGGCCATAACTAAAACTGAAGGGGATTTGATCCACCACTTGGATCAACCACCTTTCACCCAGTAAAGTCAATTGGATTTCTACAGTTTGGATGCAGGGGCTCAGACAGGCACAATTTTATGACGTTGTGTTCCTCCTGATACTCTGTTTTGTTTTGCAAGTTATCAGACTATTGTTTTCCTATCTGTTTTTTATTTCCTGTAATTAATATCATCAACTATGTTCGTTTAAATTACATTTCAAACATTATATTGTCCAGGTTGTTTTCCATTTCAATTTAGGCCCGACCAGTAGTATGCCTTTTTTGGTTATTAACACTTACAAGTTTTTGCTTACTTTCCCAACATTAAAACTAGGAACACATATCGACATGATCAAACCATATTTTTTTCTCTTGTTTGGGTTGTTTTCCTTGAGAGAGGAGGCCTGGGACAAAAATGTTTATTCTATGGTTTTTTTTTAATTTTCGTTTAACTGCTATGATTCTCTATGCATATGCAACAATAGTGATACAGTGGGGTGGATGAAGTTGTGATAAACGTTTCCGCACTACCACATGAAACTCTATATTTTGTTCTCCTCCTTTGCATAGGGGAGGCAAGAATATATAGTCATCGGAATGCCAATAGGCATATACTATGTAACTTTTTATTCTCTCAATAGAAGGTTCGATTTTTTCTCTGGAAAAAAAAAACAATATTTGTAACAATTAAAAACTAAAAAAAAAACATTAGATAAATAAGATGCATGATAAAAATAATTAAATAAATGAAAATTCAATGAAGAAGTGAGGAATTAAAATTATTTATTAAATAAAACATGACTAGAAAATTATCTTGTTAATAAAAGGTTTGTAGAGGAATAATATAAATTAAAATGTAGGCATATTAGAAAATAATATTGAAAAATATATATGGCGAACATTTGCAAAAAATTTTGAAGATATAGTTGCAAGCATAATCCTTTTGAAAAATATTTAAACTGAAATGTTTCCATATTTTCTTTAAAAATGTTTGCAAATACAAATTGATTGTAAATATTAAGAATATATGTATGTTTCTTTAAAATTAAAACCTCTAAGGAATGAGAGGAAAACAAAATGGCGAATGCTCCACACAAGAGAATACTTTGGCAAGAATTGGCTAACTGCCTCCATGTGTGAACATTCTTCCAAGTCTTCTTACCAACAAAGTGAAAGACTAAAAGAATAATAAAATAACATAATGATAACATGGAATTTATGTTACAAAATATAGTAAAACAATAAACGGAAAGCACAAGGGTAGGGAAATATTCACTAATGAATAGAAAAAGGACTCTTACCATATTAAAATATTAAACATAATGCTAATGTAAATTATACAAAGACTATAAGAATTGTTGTCAAGATAAATCCCCTCTGCGGATAGAGGCAATCTCTCTAGCCCTAGAGTGGGTCTAGCAACACAAGATTCTTTCTAACATAATATTTATTAACTAATGGTTACAATGCAACGAGAAAATATTCATACATACCATTTTCCAATCACTATCCTTGGATCCGTTGATGGTGACCTCAATCCACGATCATTGAAGGCCTGCTTCCTGCTACTAATGGCACACGAATACCTATGGATGATCAATATACAACAACAAACGTGATACAATACATAATAAACATAAACACTAGTTATCTAGCAGATCAAGGAGTACCAGAATATTTGCATAATCATGCAGACAAATATAGAAATCAAACATCAAATTTTATTATTTATAAATTACAAAAGGAGAGCTTAAAACCAAGCCCTAATGTTGGAGGCATCCTTAGGTGAAATTCTGAGTCCTTCACCTAGCTCAAAATCATTCCTTCTCCCATGCACTTAGGCTTAATCATGACGCTAGCATGCAAAGGGATGAGAGTTTAGACGAGTCTGACAATGATCAACCAAGTTCTCAACTTTTTGGAATGAGGGATGTGAATTTATAGCAAGGGAGAGGAGGTTCAGAGCCCATTAAAGGAGGAGGAAGGCCCACATTCTAAGGGATGATCCCCCATGGATGAGATCAAGGCTATAAAATGAGAGATCTCGACCTTATCATTCATGTTCAACCACCAACTCGTTGCCCTTGAGCTTCTAGAGGTTGAAGCTTCTCCTCCATTTTAGGAAGCATTGCAAGAAAGGGGATCGGCGTGGTTTTCTAAGAAATTAGGGCACAGACAACGCTGGGCCAAAACTTTGAAAAGGACATCAGCGCGGTCATGGCACCAAGAAGGGCGCTGACCTAGGAAACTAGGAATTTGAACAAGTTTCTTCAGTAATATTTCAAGGAAGTCTTCATTGGATATTCAAGGGGATATGTTAGCATATAGATTGATGATGGAAACACTTCACAATATCTATCATGGGGCATTTCAAGATCAGGGATGGGAAAATGATCATGGCGACAAATTACCGTGTAACAGATGCCCCCTAAAGCATGAAGGAAGAACAGGGAGTGATGGCTTAAATGCTTTATGAACCAAGGCAAGGAACATATACCACCTTCAGAAAATCTACAAAATTAAACATTTTACAATATATGACATCTCTGTTATAAATATGCCTAATGACATGATGTTGCACTAGGAATTAAATGACACATGAACCCACGATATGGTCATAGTCATCCATATAAAAGAGGTCATAGAAATGGATCCGTGGTATGGATGCAGCCATCCGTATATATAGGATCATGTATACATTCATGAATACTCAATAACTCCTCGCAACCTAGATCAAGAATCAGATGTGACCCAGGGTCTTCACTGCGATCTCAATCACCGTAATGTATGAATCTAGCCATGTGAATAAATGTGTTGGTGTCGAACATGGTAGAAACCACCTGATTATTGGTCAATGATGAGAACCATTAATAGGCACAAGAGATACCACCAATAATGGCGATGGACCTCAAGGTACAACAACAAAATCTACAAGTGTGAATAAATGTGTTGAAGTCGAACACTTGCAGAATCATTCGATCGAAGGCCAATGATGTGAACCTATCGTTGAACATGAAGAACTTGCCATCGAGGCATTCAAGCTCCAAGGTACTGAACATAAGTTTATAAATCACCTTCCCAGATAATGAGTTGAAGTCGACAGGAAGTGCTTCGTCGAAGGAGGGCTATGATGAGTCCCAGATCATCGACACGAAACAACATATAACTTAAGATGATAGGATTGATTCGAGATTGTAACATAGGAGGTCAGATATGCAGAGGATGTTTGACAAAAAGGACTTCTATTGAACATATTGGCGACATGACTCTGGAGGGTGGCAACATTTGACTCAAATAGGCTTAGAGGTCATGTTGAAAAAGTTGGTAATCAGATGAGAGGCAAGTGGATTTCCCAAACCCATGGAAGCAAAGTGACGAATGTAGGATGTCCCCAGACCAACAATAATTTTAGATGAGTGTCATGTTTAAGAGCGACAAACTACCCAAAATACACATAGGATGTTCCTTTTCAATTTTCCCCCATTATTGCTAACGAGTACCTCTTTATTTTTTATCGCTAGCATGAAGAGGATAGCATATGTTGAGCATGTAAGTTCATTCTTCAAATGAATCCATCCTAGTAAGTTTAACAAGCCTTAGGAAGGAGGAACTTATTCTCTTCATGGTGGAAGGTCTTTCGTTGTTTAATATTTAACGAGTCCAACGAAAGGGAAACTCAGTAACTTTTCATGTTTAAGGAGTTTGAAAAGAAAAAAGAAAAAAGAAAAATCCATCATGTCTGTTTTCGTAAATCGTCTCTCGAATCAGAAAAGGTGGAAAACTATGTCCGAGAGAACCTCTTAACCATGCTAGATCAAGGT
Source organism: Pinus albicaulis (assembly GCA_034641835.2). Taxonomy (NCBI): domain Eukaryota; kingdom Viridiplantae; phylum Streptophyta; class Pinopsida; order Pinales; family Pinaceae; genus Pinus; species Pinus albicaulis. The sequence goes on along the minus strand of JAXQQM020060833.1, from coordinate 15,507 downwards.
ATTCCTTTTTCGTAAATAGTAAATCTCAGCCCGAAAAAGGGGTAAACGTATACTGTGATCACGTCAGTTCAATCACTTTAACGAGTTCTAAATGACAAGTACTCAACAATATTTTCATTTTTTCAGGAGTCTGGAAAGAGCTGAAAGTTTGCTCCAGGGGAGGTTCCTTTTTCGTAAATGTTTAATGAGCCCAAAAAAGCGATAAAACTCAACTCGTTTTCATTAGAAATTGTCATCAATAGTGTGGAAGTCTTGTTCTGCACATAAACAACAAACATCACAGATATCAAGGAAATATAATAAAATATTGGCAAAATGTTTTCAAGAATCTATAAATATACAAAAAAAAAAAAAATCATTTTCACCTTTCTATTTTGAGAAGAGAATTTTGTCAATTTTTCCTCTGAATTTCAAATCAACGGTGCCGCCAATCCAGGACACCATTTTTCGATCCATCAGTGTCATCTAAGAGATCTAAACCTCTTGTTCAATTTGATTCTATTCATTTGGAATTTGGTTTTTAGAATTTTGGATTTTAGGGGAGGAATTTCAAGCTTTAAAATCGCTTGCGACCAACACAATTTCGAGCTATCAGGGTCAAGCTGGTCACGTTTATCCCATTAGGGTAGTGCGCCACCAACACCGAATTATTTTGGATAGAGGCGCTAGTTGCAAGAAAGAGTTTTAAAATGAGAAAATCACCCAAATCCACCATTATTTTCTAAAAATTCTTCCATGAAAGTTCATAAAAATATAATTGGACATGTTTTGCAGGAACTTTCGTTGAAGATACCAGTCGAATCGGAAGACCACTAAGCCTTGTAGGACCAATACTACGTCAATGCTTTGCACAATTGTGGATTATTGAAATTCTTCCAAACATCCGGTCTAAGAGCTCAACTAGAGCTTCTATAATACTTAATCATCATTTGGGACATGCACCGACAGTTTTTTGTCATCAGGGACCAAGAGCTAGAGCTAGATGTGATGGACATCTAATTCATCATTAGATTTTCCAGGAGAGGGGAGAGGATCGAAATCCCTGGAGCTCGTGCAAGGGTTCAGATCATAAGCATGCTCATCCAGAGATACTATCCTAGGGCACGAAAAACAGAGAGTGGAAAGGTAAATATTTCTTCAATCAAAGTTCTCCCCCTGTGTACCATACTACAATGCATCACAAGAGTGGAAGAAGCCTAGAAGTTGCATGAGGTAATGAAATCTCAGTTCTAATATGAAGTGGATTGTTTGGCCCCAAAAATGTTCAACTCATGTGAGGGGTTGTTGGCTAACATGAAGATCCAGCTAACCAAGTGAAAGACAGGGAGACTGAAATAGTTCGAGTACAGGTGAATTCTGGTGACCTACTTTTTGGAGAGAGTACCCATATTCCAGTATTAGTGGTTAGAGATCCTTGATCCAGCCCTGAGGGATGCGAGGTTGATGCGATGGTGTGACATAATGCCCTGATAGGGAGGGGGGAAACATATTCATTTCCCTACAGCCTTTTTCAGTTGGCTATGGCATCAACTTATCATAGTTGAGGACTACGCATATGCTGGCATCAACTTTAGAGGAGATCTGAATCTTCTGATCCCACCAGGCACATAGTGGACCGATGCGGGTAAAAATTATTTTTTAACATTTTTTACTTTTTAAATGTTTTTTGTTATGTATTTTGAAACATAAACTTATTATTTTTTTACAGATATGGGTCCTCAGAGACCTCCCGTATGTTTCTGATTTCATGGAGGGTAGCCCGTCCAATAGAGGATGCTCCTTATGAGGAGGGAGTAGACACATTATCTGAAATGGAGAGGAACTTGGTTGGAGTCATGAGAGGAATCCAGAGTATGCTACATTCGATGAGATCCCATTGTGCTTTCAAAGACATACAGTCAAAGTTTTGGGTGGACTGTGTCAATTACTCTGGCGAGTAATTCGAGCATTCACTTGCTACCATGAGCACCATGTGGGCAGATAGCAGCCCTATTTATAAATTTTGTACTGATGTTGGCTCGAAGAGCCATTTTTGTAACAGAACACATATTTTTTGAGCTTTTGGATGTAACACAATTATAGACCGATATATATATATATATATATATATATATATATATATATATATGCATGTTTCTACGACTACTTGTGTATCATAGTGATGCCTTGATTTACATATTGCACAAATGTATATCTAATACATGGTTTGATAATGTATCTGTTAATTTATTTAAACATCTTGGAATGTGTTGATATGTGATAAAATAAAAATGTCTTTCCAATAATATAACACACAAATACATATGCAAAATTTGAGGACTGTGCACAGAATAATTCCCATTCAATTGTAACACAACGATTTGTGAGTCCAACTTAATAACCAAATCTCTAATTCCAAGATTAATGGAATCCGGCAATAGTTCGATCAACACACTATACTTGAAAATATTTTTAGCTTTCTAACCCAAACAAATACCTTGTAAACTAATCAACTCGCCATCAGGAACAAAGAGTGCCCATGCTGCAGAAGATAGGTTTTGTGTGCTACGTCAAGCGCCATCAGCAAAAAAAATGTAATGATTTGAAGACATCTGCAAACCAAGTGGAACATAACGTGAGTAAAGGAAACATATATGCAAGGCAAACAATCACACTAAAAATAAACTCAAGTCACACAAATGAATAACACACTAATGTACACAATATCACACTTATGACTAAGCATAATATTTTTTTTAGATATAGCCTATTTCGGGGCTCAGCTAAATGATTTTCATCATAATCAGCTAGCTCATAGGCTCCAAACTCCAAAACACGTTGAATGATATAGGGGCCATGCCACATTGGCTCGATCTTTTCTACTGCCAACTTATCATGGGCTTGGTCATAAAGCAAGACCAAGTCACCTTCAGAGAATGCGAGGGGTGATGGATTTGTCATATTGAAACTTAACTCATTGTTTATGTGCTTCAAGAAATAAATCAGTAAGCCTTATGGTCTCATCAAGATGCTCAAGGTACAACAGATGTTCCTATTCTGGTGAATTACCAGGAAGTAGTTCGATAACTAGCTTCACGAAAGGAATCTCGCACTCGATCGAGAGTGTGGCCATTAAACTGTACACCAATTGGAATGATGTGAATCTAGTGGCAGTCTTAGTAGAGGTTTGGTATTCCCACAGAGTGGGTACAAGCAACAGTCGCGCTTGTGCTTCCAAATGGTGTGTTGAAGCATAGTCACCAAGACTTTCTTGACAGCCTCAACCTAGCCATTGGCCCATGGATATTAAGGGGTGGAGTTATCATGACGTAACTCCAACTGAGCAGATAACTATGTCATCATATGATTACAAAAATTAGTGGCATGATTAGTGAAAATTTCTTTCGGAACACCAAACCGATCTCTGCCATGATTGAATAACAATTGCGCAGCAGTTAGACCTTCATTATCATATGTAGGCATCATCTCGTCCCATTTAGTGAAATAGTCAACAGAAATGATGATATAGCCATGCCCCTGGGCCAAAAGGGGTTACAGGTCATAAAAGCAATGCCCCATTTCACAAAAGGTTTGACGGTCACAACTGGGTGCAAGGGTGAGGGTGAGTCGCGCTCTTTCCGAGACTAAATCTAGAAATCATGGCATTTTCGTGCTACGATAATGTAGTATTTAAAAATAGAAAGCCAGAACCCCACGAAGGATATTTTGAGAGGTAGTGTAACCAAACATGTGACCACCACAAGCCCCAGAGTGGTAGTCATTAAGGACTTTCTTATCTTCCTCGAGAGTCAAACAAAGGTGGAGGACAGAGTCAATATGAGTACGATAGAGGGTGTCTCCAACGATATGATAAGGTTGGGACTGATAGCGAATCTATTTCGCTCAGATTGTGATAGCTCTCACAAAAAATATTGGGTTTGGAGATATACGATGATGTTTCCATACCATGGATCAAGAGTGCTAATGAGAAATAGAGTCTCATCAGGGATGAACTCCTTGAGAAGGGTGGAATCATCCATGGTGGGAAGATCACAGATCAACTCACCAAAGACCAGGGATTTCCTTGACTTAGCAGCAATGAATTCTAAGTCGAAGTCTTGAAGGATAACAATCCATTTTGAGTACTTTCCCCCAAGAAACTGACATGTGAGAATGTAAGTCATGAGATTGCAATCAGAAATCACCAGGGTTTTATGCAGGAGAATGTAGTGATGGAAAATTTGAACAACATGGACAAAAACCAATGAAATTTTCTCTACATGAGCATAACGGGTCTTAGTATCGAAGAGAATATGGCTCAAGTAGTACACTACATGTTCCTGACCATCATCATCTTCTTGAACCAACACCATACCAATAGTGTTGTCGACGGCGGCCAAATACAGGCATTAGTCACGGTGATAATTGGGAGGATGCAACAGTAAGGCCATGATGAGGGCTCGTTTCAATGCATCAAAATAGCTCTAAGAAATTTCATCCCATTAGAACAGGATTCCCTTTTTCAATAAGCGCGTAAATCCTTTGGCAAGCTCAGCGTAATTCAGTATGAAACAACAGAGCAAATTGGCTTTCCCCTACAAACTCTACAGTGGATGAACAGAAGAAGGAGCCAAATTGATGATCGCCTCGACTTTCAAAGGATCGATGCAGATGCCTTCTTTGGACACTACAAAACCTAGGAGCCATCCGCATTCTACGCAGAAGACACACTTATGAGGATTCAACCTGATATTATAGTGTCAATAACGTAGGAAGATAACTCTAAAATGTTACGGGTGATCTCGATGTTTTTTTGAATTTGCAGGAAGGTTGTTGAGATATGGCTGAACTATGTGTTTGATGTCATGAAATGCATGAGACATAGGTCACTGGAAGGTTTCTCTAGCATTCTTCAGGCCGAAAGGGAGTTTCTTATAGGAAAACATCCCCCGTTGACAGATAAAATCGATTTTGTGTTGATCATCTGGAGCGATGTTAATCTGTTTATAGCCAGAGAAGCCATCCATAAAGGAAAATATCTCACTCCTGGCACATTCATCAATGATCTTATCGATAAAAGGAGTGGGGTAGTTGTCCTTCGAACAAGCTCGATTAATGTCACAGTAATCAATACAAACCCGAATGGTCCCTTGCTTCTTATTGACAGGAAAAATATTCGAGACCCAATCTATTAATGGTATGCAGTAAATAAAACCAGCTTTAAGAATTTTTTCAACTTCACCCTTTATAGTAGTATCCTTTCTCGGGTGCACAAGAAAAATCCATTTGCAAACGGGCTTCGAATCTGGATATGTGGGAATTTCATGCACCACGATATTTAGATCAGTGCTGGCATTTCTTCATATGACCACGCGAAGACATCGCAAAACTCTTGAAAAAGTTCCTTATAGGTCTTGATCTCATTGGGGGAATAAGATGCACCAATATGCACTTTCTCAACAATCCCTGGTTTGACAGAGATGTCGATCAAAATGGTCAGAGTGATATTTCCCATGTTCCCTTCGAATAACACTTCATGAATCAAAGCCGGATTCTAAAGTGGGTTAATCGGTACTGGCAAAGCATGGATCCTAGACAGGCAGAGATGTCACCTAGGATTCAGATAAATGAGGAACGATGATTTCCATCATCCCATGGAGTTTCTTCAAGAGACATGACCTCCACGATACTCTTGTCGGTGGGGAAAGTCTCATTCAAGGGATCATCAGAGTCCCAAGAACCAAACCAGGGAGATTGTGTATAAGTGTCTAGAGAGGAAACCAAATTAGTATTGGTTTTGGATGTAACCTCAAAAGCTGTGAGAATATCTTGATACATTTTCTATGCTAGGCTAAGAGACATAATTTCACCAAAAATATCGAGTTCTTCGGGATTGGGGATAATCCATGGATCGTGACCAGCTGAGATCATATTGATGGAGGCGACATGCAGAGGCAGAAGTAAAAAATCTCCCATAATAAACGAGTCTTTGAATAAACCCGACCAATGTTCTCATAAGGAGTAGTGGTCTTCCCAACATACAAAATGTTACCTAATGAAGAATCAAAAGGGAACAAATACAACTGATCAATAGTCACTATCTTCCCTTGATGAGGGAAATGGAGGGCACGAAAGAGGGTGGATACCACACAAACCATATCATTTGTCCAACTACATCCAAGAAGGGGTTTATGGTTCAAGTTTGTGTCTACCACTTCAACTTGCATGGTTACCATTTTCCCTTCCAAAAGGATGGGAAATACCTTGAGAATACCATATGATCGAGAACCTCAACCGTTGAAATCTTCTAAGGTAATTGGGCACTGACTCAATGGGGGAGAGCCAATGGATTTCCAGCATGTAATAGACATGATGCAGGTCGAAGCACCTTCATCAACAAAAGTTTGAGGAATATTATTTCCCATAATGGTAACTTGGATAAGAAAATCTACCTGAGATGGGAGGAGCGAAATTATTGAGATCGAAAGTAATCAAACTAGAATCTGAAGAATAAATCCCTCCAATAGCAGAGAGTAGTGCCTTCCATTGTGATGGGCATGAATGAAGTACCTCTAGAGCCGACTTCACTGAAGGTGTTTTAGCTAGATCTTCTACAATATTTTAATGTTCTGTTGCTCTCACATTCGTATTGTAAGACGACTTCTAAAGAACACCTTTTGGGGGTGGTCGGATGATGGAGTCACTAATCGGTCTCTCAATCTGGAGAGGACTAGAGGTAGGAGGCATGGAAGAGGAAAGGTGATATGTAACTTCTGGTTCTAAGGAGCCTTGGATGGATTGGGATAATATTTTGTTCTCGTGGTGATGGAAACATATTGTGTTCCATCCATGAACACCTGAGAGCTTCCAGACGATTGAGATTGATCTACCACTTGTGTCTGCTGAGAAGGGTATGGTTCTTTCAAAATGACCGAAGTCTCGGGTGCGCCCTTTAGAAGATGGGAAACTTCAGCACACTGAGGAAAATCCCTGGTGTAATGATTTTCATCACATATCAGACAAGGATATTTGGGTTTATGAGTAGAATAATCACCATCAGATGAATTTTTTGAATCCTGTTTAGGGTTTTCGGATTTAGAATTTCCTTTATCCTTCATCTTACCCTTCCAGGATTTATCTGTTGCGGTAGATTGAACCACATTTACCTTTGAGGTTTTACCAGGATTCTTCTGGTTATGGGAAGGAGTAGGGGGCATACGACAACGATGGATTTAGAATTTGAACAAGTATTAGGCGCACTACTATCAGTATGAGCCATTGTCCCAATAACACCATACACTGGAGGCGTAACAGGAGACTGATATGATGCAGAATTATTCAAAGGATGCGACTCATCAGGTAATAACTCATATAGAGTCCCAGAATTGGAATAAACCAAATCGAGGTATTGAGCTCTAGCATTGAACTCCTCTTCCGTAACACACCCACCCATGGCAAGATATTTTGAAATCTTGGGAAAGAATAATTTATTAAAACATTCGGTCAATAACTGATTAGGGATCTCAAATTTTATGAGGCAACGATGACGCTGCCATTCGTGGATGTGATCTGAGATGTATGTAGCAGTTGACTACTTCATGGAAGTGAGAATATGGGTGTCGCTATCATACTAGATAGGCAGCTAGAAATGAGTAAGGAAGCCCATGGCCAAGGAATTGAAATCAAAGAAAATTTCGTGAGGGAGCTCAATTTTCCATTTGGCTATGGCATCAATCAAAGTGAACTGGAAAAGATGAAGAAAAATAGAACCTTCAATCCAAGAATTAGATGAACACCAAAAGTGATATGTCATCACATGGGTTTGAGGGTCTTCCCCATATTTTCCTTCGAACTTGGGACAATCTCCTGGAATCTTAATTGGAATTGGCGGCCAATGAAGATGATGCTAGATGGGGTCATTTGTGAGCTTTGACACATTTGGCGATTCCAACATATCCAATAACGGAAAAGGCGGATGATGAGGTGAGAAAGGTCAGGGGTTCCAACCTGATTGATAAGGATTTTGTCCCCAATAGGGAAAATTCAAACCCGGATATGGATATTTCCCCCATGGATGGTAAGGACCTTGCGGCAAATGTTATTGATAAGGACCTTGCTGGGGTTGTTGATACGACCCCTATGGGAATTCAGGCTACGGAACTGCTGGACATGGGGTCTATGATAAGGTCCCTACTGAACATGAGGTCCAGTTTGTAGTCCCTACTGAACGTAGGGTCCATCCTGCGGTCCCTACGGAACATAGGGTCTAGTTTGAGGTCCCTGCTGAACATAAGGTCTAGCCTATGGTCCTTGCTAAACATAGGATCCAGTTTTAGGTCCTAGCTGAGCCTGTTGGTACTAAGGAATCTACTAATATGAAGCACCAATTTGAGGCCTAAACTGGGGTTGGTGGTACTGACCTTGAGGAAATGGCTGGTACTAAGTACCAGACTCATGAGGGAAAGGACCAGATTGACCCAGAAGGGGATTCAGACCAGCTTGGGTGTAAGAACCAAATTGAGGATTAGTCACAACAACACTCACTTAAGGTTGGAGTTGTTGGGTGCATTGTTGAGATATTTTTGGTTGAGTAACATACTGGTATTGTACGTTAGACCTTTGAACATAAGGAATGTTAGGTTGTTGAAAATACGAATACGCTACTTTCAATTGCTGAAGGGGATGCTGAACCTAAGAATATTGAACATGAGGTTAGGATGCCTAGGGAATAGACCCAGAACTCAGCTACCCCCCACCCAATAGGGGAGGTACATAGAGAGGGTTAGATTGCCCCTGAGGCATGGAAAAAACCGTGTATTTCCCACTCAATGGTGGGACTGCAGTAATCATAGATGGCGAATAGGGGACAGAGGATCTGAACGACATGGTCATTTGACCGATGGTGACCATCGATCAAACAACAGGTTAAGACACCGTGACCACCTTTGAAAGGGATGGGCCGGAAGATAGAGGAATACCCATTGACCAAACTTGATCCAGAAATAAGGGTGTACCACCAAAATCTCTATAAATGAGGTTTCCCAAAGAGTTATAGCCATGCAGGACCGTAGATGTAACATAACTAGATGGTATTTCAGTTCCACTACCTAAATCATGAGGTGTGGATCCGAACAACTCTCCCTTTGAGGGAAATACCGATGAAGAGGCTTCTAGGATATACATGCCGATAGAGGTTTCCTAAAGAATTCTTTGAGGAGTGCTCACGAATGGGACATCATTGGCATTAGATGCCATTTATTCAGGAAACAATTGATGGACAATAGAGGGAGATGCTACTAGAGAAGCATGAAAAGGGATTTTGCATTGATCGAAAGCATTGTAAGGTTGTTAAGGCGAGACTACAATTAGATCGAAGAGTGGATTTTGAGGAAAGGCCAAGAAATGTGCAGATGGCTCGGGGCTTTCTGGATCATATTATTTTGATGTGGTCCAAGGAGAATCATGAGGATTTGCTTGAGATGATATGGGTTGAACACTCATGACAATTCCAAGATCTTCACCTCACGCTCCGAGGGGTCCAATCGGAAAATGAGGGACCTTAGGAGGAGGTTCCTGAGTTCTGTCAGAGTGGGCGAATTTGACGATTCAACCATGATGACCTTTCAAAAATAAGATCAAAAGGAAGGAGGTGAACAAAATCAAAATTTACCAAGCAAAAAAATTTGGAGAACTGCATGGGTGAGATGTTTTCATGGGCATTTACTTTTAGAATTAACAAAAAATAAATAAAAAAGGGTGTGCTAGGCATAAAGGTTTACCAAGTATCCGTGAAATGAAATATACATCTTGGTGGTAAAATGAAAGAGAAATGACCAAGGACTTAACGTATGGTAGCCAATTTCCCTGAATGCTCTATTCGGTGTATCACGTATACAAGGTAGCCAGCTTGGTTACCTATGGCAGTCTTGCAACCTAGTGGTTTCTCCCTAAATATACGCGGCAGTACGTGGGATTCCAGTCTTTAGTAGTGTTGTCTAATGTGTAACCGTTCGATGAGAGCGTCCCAAATATACTTATCATACATCAATAAGTACTTCCATACATGGGACAGGATATCACCCCGGGTTGTAACGCATACCGTTAGCGATAGATCCTACGTTTAACAACGTCAGAACACATATCTAGCCTAGACCACTAAATATTCTTGTTAATTCCAATGCTCCTTAAGGTAAATTAGGTTCATTTTAAGTCGATCTTGATTAAAGTTTCAGTTTTAAGGCTCAAAATGAATGTCACATGAATCCTTATGGTGAAAACTAAATGCAAGAAAGAAGCTTTCACTTTCGATGAATCCTAATCTATTTAGGGAAGAGAGACAAGCGAGAATTCACTCGATGCAGCAACAATAATGCCCCCCAAACTAGTTCAAAGTTACGAAATGCAATGCTTTTCAATTGAATTCACTTTCCCAACAAATGCAACTTATTGAAAAATGAAATTTTTTTTCCTTTCACTAAGATGCACGAAAAACAAATGAATGAAAGAATAAATGTAAAATCCCTTTACTTTTATTTCAATCGAACCAAACAAAAATTGTTTCAAATAAATGCACGAATGAAATGATTTTCACTCTTCTTAAAACAACAAAAATAATATAAATAAAAAATAAATGAAAATCACTTCTATTCCTTTTGAATTTAGACGAAACACGCTCTTCTAGACTTGTGCACCAAAAAATGTTTAATCTTGTGCTGGACACTAAACTGAAGGGAAAAAATCAGAGACGCAGAGATTACCAAAGCATACACCAATTCACTTCAAAACAAGACAATAACAATGCCACAAAGGGTTTTTGAAATGGAAAAAAAACTCCCAAACTTAAAAACAAATCAAATAGATGAATTAGACTCACTCAAAGAAGATAGGTAATTCAAACACACCGCAAGGAGATCACTGAGATCTTAGAGACTCTTTCAAGGGCCATGATAGACTGGAAAATTAGAAGGGAAACTCAAAAATTTTTTGAGACTAAGATCAATTCTTCTATGCTAAGCAAAAGGGTGCTGAAAGTCCAATTAGCACAATTGTACTATATATAACAGCACTGCCAGAAATATTATGGAGACAGAAAGGGTATTGGTCGCTAAAACAAGGAAAAAATAAAAAGAGTCTCATACAAACACTAGACTTGACACAATGAAGTGACTAACAATCCTTACACAAGCTAACAGAGGCCTAAGAATATTTAAATTTCAAAAATTAGTGGAGTCGCCAGTTTTGTTGTCAAGATAAATCCCCTCTATGGATAGAGGCGATCTCTCTAGCCCTAGAGTGGGTCTAGCAACAAGATATTATTTCTAACATAATATTTCTTAACTAATGCTTACAATGCAATGAGGAAAGAGATATAAATACCTTTTTCCAATCGCTATCCTTGGATCCTTTGATGGTGACCTCGATCCACGATCCTTGTAGGCCCACTTCCTCCTCCTAATGGCATGCAAATACCTACGGATGATCAACAGACAACAACAAACGTGATACAATACACAATAAACGTAAACACTAGCTATCTAGCAGATCAAGGAGTACCAGAGTATTTGCATAATCATGGAGACAAATATAGAAAGAAAACATCATATTTTATTATTGATAAATTACAAAAGGAGAGCTTACAGCCATGCCTTGATGTTGAAGGCGTCCTTAGGTGATAATATGAGTCCTTCACCTAGCTCAAAAGCATTCCTTCTCCCATGCACTTAGGCTTAATCACGACGCTAGCATGCAAATGAAAAGGGATGAGAGTTCAGACGAGTCTGACAATTATCAACCAAGCTCTCAACTTGGGGGAATGAGGGACGTGAATTTATAGCAAGGGAGAGGATGTTGGGAACCCATGAAAGGAGGAGGAAGGCCCACTTTGTAAGGGATGATCCCCCATGGATGAGATCAAGGTTCTAAAATTAAAGAGATCGACCTTATCATCTCTGTTCAAAAACCAACTCGCCGCCCTTGAGGTTCAAGAGGTCGAAGCTTCTCCTCCATTTAGGAAGCACTGCCAGAAAGGGGATAAACACGGTTTTCCAAAAAATTAGGGTGCTGACATCATTGGCCCAGAAATGTGAAAAGGAGATCAACACGGTTATGGCACCAGGAAGGGTGTTGACCCAGGAAACTAGGAATTTGACAAATTTTCTTCAATAATCTTTCAAGGAACTCTTCTTTGGATCTTCAAGGGGATATGTTAGCATATTTCTTGATGATGGAAACATTGCATAGGATCTATCATGAGGAATTTTAGGATCATGGATGGGAAAATGAGCATGGTGACAAATTACCGTGTAACAAGCATCCTTAAAAATTAATTTCCAAATTTTCCGATAGAGATCACACTACGCATTCACAATTATTCACAATGAGATCACACTTCTCATTCAAAATTATTCATTAGTACTAATAGAATTGTATAAGACTGGAACGAGTTAATTCAACTACATTTTGATTTGGTTTTTTTGTGTTTTCTAGTTGTACCAATTTTGTATAAAAAATAAGAGATCCATGAGTTGTGAAGGATATATATATATATATATATATATATATATATATATATATATTGTCAATCAAAAATTTTCATTATATTATCATTTTGAAAGATACATCAGGATACATCAATTATTCAATACAATGAAGCATCACAGACTTTAGGGAACACAGGATTCGGGCTATACATAAAAGGAAGTGGGAGGTGTAGCAAAAAGGGTTGCGCGATTGTGAAGGTGATAATCAATGTGCTTGATGTTATAAGGAATTGCGATCTATGGATTAAAAAAATTCCCTAAGTGTGGTGTTTATTACTTAGAACGATAGAGGAAAGAATAACTATTATTTTCTCTAAAACAAGTAGATATACATAATAGGAAAGGATCCTACTTGTGATTCTTTCGCTTCTCCTTCTCATTCTGTCATTGTTTCCGTCGTTGTCAATCCAACTAAGGAGATAGATCAGTTCCTGCAAACACAAACAGAGAACAACAAAAGACATGCAATATACAGATATCTACTTATCTTACTCAAATCAAACCGATTAGATCTTAAATACATACATCATTCAAGAATACATTGCACAATAAATAGAAACATGTGTATGGGAAAATGAATAGAAATCTTTATTAAAGAGTAGGAGGAGAAGAATACAACCAATGGATCAATTTTTCATCAACCCGCTCCAACTTCATTCCAGCCTCATCACATCCAGCACCATCTCAGCAGCATATCAATACTTTCACTCTCTTATCAAATGAGAATCCAACAACATAACTTTGCACAAAATTATTCCTCCCTAGCACTAGGATGAGTTCTCAATTTATAGGGAAACTGATGATAGTTTCTCAATGAATGGATTTCTAATAACAGGCAAGACATGTTTCCAAGTTCATAGGTGTTAGATGGACACTTGGATTTGAAGTGTTGCACCTATGGACTCTTCTAGAAGTCACTTTCCATGTGGAGATTCCCGTAACAATGAGAATTCTGCTCCCAGGTGACCAACACACCCTTGAATGTTGGAAATTGCACTGTAGTGCACCCTTGCATGGAGGAATTGGCACTGTAATGTAGTTAGTCCCTTGTAGAGGAGCGTTGGTGAGTGAGTGGGTCATATAATATATACTTAAAACCTTGGAAATCTCACAACATAAGCCATGGATGAAATGTTATTCACTTAGGGAATATAGCAACTGATATTAATGGGATGATAGACCCTATATCATTGGTCCTAGGGATGATGTCCTATTTGACCAGGTCTTTGGGGATGATGCCAAAATTGACCTATAATAGCTGCCCCTAAAGCATGAAGTCAAATAATAATAGTATTTGGATGAGATGCTTTACGATCTGATGATTAGGAATTGAAGCAGATGGTGACCTGCATTAATCTTGCAATACATTACATCATGATATATTTCATTTTGATCATGAATTTCTGAGGGAGGCATTCCCATGCTCAACACATAAACTATCTAATAACATATACATAATTTAGAAATTCGTCTACATTGGAATGTTGCCCAATATAGACATGCCTACAGATATAGGCCCATTTTCGGATGACGATATATATGTAAAAACATCGTACAAATTATGTCTACAACAATCCTGAAAATGCAGCCCAAATGGATGAAACTAGATCTGAGGTCTTCTTATCTCATTCACTCGATTGTTTAGGTACAAGTCTTAACCATGCAAATATATGATTTGAAGTCAAACATGGGAAGACATCGTCTGATTACCAATCAATGATGTGAGTTGTTAACAGACGCGAGAAAACCACCATTGATGTTAATGGCTCTCAAGGTACTGAAGTACAATTTGCAAGGCGTGAATTGATGATTTGATGTCGAACGCCAAACAAAATCTTTCGGTCAAAGGTCCAGAAGAAAGAAACTTATCGATGATGTAACAAGCCTCAGGGTACTGGAAGATGTTTCTAAGTAAACTTCCTGGATGATGATTTGATGTCGATAGGAAGAAAATTTATTGCGAAACGAGAGTTACTGATTTCAGAGACAAAATGTGACTTGATATAGAAATGTTCAAGGATGGCTGTCATGAAAATGAAGGTTTATGAGTATTGCAAAGAGATGAGGATTTTACTGGATGTCTTGTCTTGAACATATCGGCGACACTGAGATGAGTTGGAAGAATTGACCCAAAACCGAAGCAAAGGTATGATGAACCATAGGTATGAATGACCCTTCAAGAATATTACCCAACCCAAAAGTCACGATGATAGAGTGAAAGTGTCATGTTCAAAAGCGACCTGCTACCATAAAGTGTTATGTTCTTTTTCCCAAATTTTCCCCGATCATTTGTCGACCAGTACCTCTTTATTTTTTAACAAGCTTGAGGAGGGTAACATATGCTTGATCTATAATTCGACCCTTCGGGTGAATCCATTTCTATTTAATAATTTAACGAGTCTAGCGATAAATGAAACTCGATTCTTGCCATGATCAACAATTTTTTCACTATTTTATGTTTTAACGAGCCTAACAACAGTGACAGCCCGATCCTTTTTCATATTTAGAGAGTTTGAAAAAGAGGACAAAAGAAAAATCCATGAGTCCTTTTTTCGTAAATTCATCGCTCAAGTCCGAAAAATTATAAAATGATACATGATAAAACCTCTTACCCGTGTTCGACTAAGTTTTCCTTTTTTGTAAGAAATCTATCTCAGTCTGGAAAAGGGTTAAACTTATACTGAGTAGATGTCATTTCATTTACTTTTACGAGCTCAAAAATACAAGTGCTCGACAATATTTTCACATTATCGAAGTCAAAAAAGAGATCAAAGAAGACTCTAGGGGGTTCCTTTTTCGCAGTTATTGAAGCTTGAAAAAGAGATAAAAGTGCGCTTAAATTCATTTTTCATTTTTATCAAAGCTTGAAAAATAAGGAAAAAAGTATGCTTTGTGATAAAATAATTCTTGAATATGTGTGCATGACTAATTTGTTGTATTGGTTGTAAAACATGTTCAGAAAACCATCAAACGGATTAAAAATACCTGT
>JAXQQM020061443.1:0-52904 GCA_034641835.2 Pinus albicaulis | reverse complement strand
ATAAGGGCCCCAACAACAAATATGCAAAGTATACATGGCAGCACTTGGGATGAATCAACTCTCTGAAATGTTGGAAAAAAGAGGTGGTTTAAGGATGACCAACAAAACTAGAACACAATACTTGTTGCAGTTCCCGGAACTCTTCCAAAACTGGCAAGAAGCTGAAAGATTCTGCTAGAGGAATTGTCCCTCATAAAAAAGGGATACCTTCAACCTAAAAGAAGGGAGGCCTACAACTTGTGATGGTTTAAGGATTACCAACAACACTGGAATGCTTGAAGCATTTCCTGGAACTCAACCAAAGCTAGCAAGAAGCTGAAGGCTTCTGCTAGAGGAAGTGTCCCTCATATATGAAAGGGAGACCTTCAACCTAAAAGAAGGGAGGTCTACAACCTATGATGGTTTAAGGTTTTCCACCAACCAAAGATGATGGTTTGAGGTTGTCCACCAACCAAAGGCATGCTCATGGGCATCTGTGTCTCTGGCTACATCTCTGAACTTGGAATAACGAATTGTGGCTCAGACTCGCTTGAACTGTTGTGTCTCTGGCTACAACTCTGAACATGGAATGAGAGATTGTGGCTGAGGCTCACTTGATCTAACATCGAAGCTTGTACGTGACCACAATTTCCCCCCTGTCAGGGACAAGGTGAGATGATGGCAAAAACTCAACTGCAAGTTTGCTCAATATTCGAGAACAAGTTTTGACATGTGTCGTAAACATCTTCTTGGCTGCTGATGCCCATTTCCAAGAAGCGATCCATCCAAGATGAATATTTTTTCTTGTAGGAGGCTTGTTTCTGAAGCATCTGTGTGAATAATGGGTGTTCCAACCATAGTGCTTGCATGGATGAAGATAAAAACAGTGATCTTTCATAAGGCCAACTTGATCATAGTGTTGGCATTTTTCAATCTGTTGTTGTGGAAGTGGAACAGGATCTAGAAAAACTACAGGTGAACTTTCATACAGGAATCCGGCACTCTGAAATATGATGGGCTTGGTGTATTCTGGAATATGAAAGAACACATCCTTTTCATATCCAAGACTAGTTTTGTGCTTGTTGTGGACAAGCTCTTTCCAAGGTCTGATGATGGGCTTGAGAAGTGCATGCTAAGTTGTTGCATCTGCATGTAAATCTGCTCTAATACAAGGAACTGAATGGGAATCAAATACAACTTTATCTTCTTTCTTCTGATGAGAGTCCTTCTCAATATTCTAAACAGAAACAGGCTCAGAATGGTGACTCTTTTGCTGAATTTCATCTTGTTGAAGCTGAGATTCCAACTGCAAAAACTCAATCTTTTCTTGTGCATTTTGCAAAGAGGTTTGAATATCTGTTAGAGTATCTTTATTGACCTTAACTGTGCTTTCAACAGCTAAAATGATTAGAGTTCTTAATAACTCTAATAAATTGCGATTCTAACCATTTTTTCAACAAATGATACAATAATGAAAAATGACCACTTGTACTCTCAACAGATTAACAAGAGGAGTAGAAATATCTTCGAGATGCAATAAGTGAAAGTAAAAATCCTTGGTCTCAAGAAATTGATGTATGATAGAGTGTATGACAACTAGCAATGAATGATGACCATAGGGGAATGTGAATGGTGAATGGTGGAAAATTTAAAGAAAATCAAATTTTTTTTTTAATGACTAGCTTTCAATTTTTTTCTTTGACAGTTACCTTCTATAAAGAAAAATCAAGTTAGGGTATGTAAATGACTATATTTCATTCATAATGGCTAACAAAAAAGTATATATCCCTCGACCTGATAAATGAAAAATGGCTTCAACTTAGCTACTCGAATTTCCTTGGCCTAAAATGATGGGAAACCCAATCATCACATATCGCACATGGTCAAAGAGGAAAATTGTGATTCCGAGAGAAAAATATATGAGTAAAACAGAAATAAAAGTGTGTTATTTACTTCTAGTTCTATCTCCGACATTCCATATGAGCAGCAATATTAATGTGCAGAAATCCGAACAGTGGAGGGAAGTCAAACCAATGCTTAGGTCTTCAATGTTGAATAATCAGTGAACCCACGGCCATTTAATTGCTCGCAAATATGAGCGTTTGTCACTGCAAGAAGAACAAAGAACAGAGCATGGGAATTTCATTCTACTGTGTCTCGCCGATGATCATTGAGGAGATGGAAATAATTCCTATCTGTCCACAAACCAGTTGCCTGTTCCCGGCTGTGAACAATAAAGAGCCAATGTACTTTACCACTTAGGCCACTTCCTCAAGGATTTTGTGGACCCAAGTCGAGACTGGTTCGGAAATCACCTGGAAATACCCAACCTTAGTTTTGAAAGGCAATGATATGGTTGGACAAATTTTATTCTGTTGGTGTAGGTGTAACCAAATGCTGATAACGCAAGGAATTTTTCACAGTGAATGGTCGAATTAGATACCAAACTAAACAATAGGAGACATCTCTGCTCAACGGGACCATGAATTTGAGGAAGTCAAATAGGCAGACTCAATTTTGCCTCAAGAAAATCAATCTCAGAATATCCAGCCGGAGAGCCAAAAGACAAATGGGCCAGAGAAAAATTCACATACCGAAATCGATTTGCTCTCTTGTTTGGCCCAAAAATTGAAGGGAAATTTCAAGAAGGGGTAGTACCTCCTTTTTATATCAGCCTAAATATTCATGACAAAATCCTGCATAATGCTATGCATGACTTAGGGGCTTCACACAAACTAATGCCCAAAGCGATAATGGAAAAGTTAGGCCTAGAAATAACCAGACCTTATAAGGACTTATATTCCTTTGACTCTAGTAGAGTGAAGTGCCTTAGCCTAATCAAAGATCTCTGTGTGAATTTGACCCAAATCCCAGCCAAATGCATGGTAATGGATGTCGTAGTGGTAGATGTGTCTCCTAAGTATGGCACGTTGCTATCAAGATCATGGGGTGCCAAGCTGCAAGGTACAATGCAGATGGACATGACATATGCCACTATTCCTATCTTTAGCCAGCTTAGAAGACTGTATAGAGAGGCACACATGTAATTTATGGTTAGCAGCCCAGAGAGACCTAAAAATTCCCCTATTTACTCTGTCCATACAGATCTAGATTCCTTTATCCTTTACAATGATGAGTTTATTGATGAACAAGAGCTAGGAAACATAGATTCAAATAACAGAGTAGAAGCCACAAATTCGAACATAATGGCAGCTCTAGAGATAGAGGAAAACAAGAGAGAAACCCTTGAACAGTGTGCTGAATCAAAAAATCAGAGTGAACAAAACCAAGATTGCAAACAGCAAATTACTCATCACTTTGAACTCCATGAAAGTCCTAAAGAACAAAACATAACACTACATAATGGTGAAAATAGCATTAGGGATGAAACTAATAACAATTCTACAAACAATCCCTTATGGAAAATGAACTTCGATGGATCTTGCACTAGAAAGAATGTAGGATCTAGGGTATGGTTGCACAATTCTGAAAATAACTATGCTGAGCGCCATGATTTTAAAATCTACTTTAAGTGCACAAACAACATTGTAGAGTACGAAGCTCTTCTCTTAGGATTGCATTTATTGAAAAAACTAGGAGCTAAGAGAATAGTTGTTCAAGGAGATTCAGAATTAGTCATCAAACAAATCAACGGAGAATACAATGCAAAGAATCCTAGATTAAGGGCATATGGGAATGATGTTATGGATCTGTTGAAAACATTTGTAGAGTATTAGCTTGTATTTGTCCCTAGGAGTCAAAACATTATTGCAAATGGATTGGCCTGCACTGCTAGTTCATATCAAAAATCACCTAGTGACAAACAGATCATTATTCAAACAAAATATAGAATGCAGTGCCAGATAATGAGAAATATTGGTAGGTCTTTGAGGGTGACAAACGGATAGAGGATTTCTTGCTTTGCAGGAATGAGTTTGAATTACCTGATTCAGACTCTAAATACGATGAAAACTATTTAGATAAAGAGCCCCATGATGAAGAGAAACCATTATCCACTGCAGAAATAAACATGTTGAACAAAGAATTTGAAAAACAAACTGAAGAATACATGAAAACAGATAAGGAAGACAAAGAGGTGTTGCAGTCGAAAGACAAGAACATACCCAGAGGATTAGCACCCCTAGAGGACCTTTTTTATTCTAATGATGTGGCAAAGAAACCCACTATAGAACACACTGAATCAGATTTTGAAGAATGAAATATAGGAAGCAAAGATAAGCCTAAGATGATTGAATTGGCCAAAACTTTGCTAGCACACATCAAAAATAAATACATTGATTTATTTAAAGAGTTTTTTGATGTGTTTGCTTGGAGCTAGGAGGACTTAAAAGCCTATGACACAGATATTATCTAGCATAAGATCCCATTGAAAGAAAACCAAAAACCCTTTAGGCAAAAACTGCTCAGAATTAACCCCGTACAACTGCCTCTAGTGGAAAAGGAAATCAAGAAAATGTACGAGGCAGGAATCATAGTGCCTGTAAGGTTTTCTGATTGGGTTTCTAACCTCGTAGCTATAAGGAAAAAGACAGGAGAAATCAGACTGTGCATTGATTTTAGAAACCTTAACAGAGTCTCCCTGTTGTACAGTACAACAACCCTCCCCATTTTTAAATTTTAGAATAAGTCGCATTTAGAAATAGGTCCCCTTTTTATATCTTTCTTCCTAAATAGAAATAAAAGATTCATTGATAAAAGGATACATATCACATTTTTATTCACAAAGTGTACAACCTTTTAAAATAACTTTCCGATCCGATGAGTCATAAAGCCTTTTAATCATATCAAAAACATTATAAAGTCTTTATATTGAAATGAACAATAATCGAAATTGGAAACCCGGAGAATTCTTTAAAGTTTGTTTTTGCTTTGTAAAATTCCGATGTGATCGCGCTCAATCGCAATCGCATTTCGATAAATTTAAAGTGTTCTGTTTCTTGTATATATTTCCGATGCAATGCGATTCATCACAATCGCATTTTGGAAGAGTTAAAACAATTAATTATTTTGTTTTAAAACTCCAATGCAACAGATCCTATCTCATCGCAATCACATTTTCAGAGAAAATGTTAAGCGGTTCATTTCATTTTAAAATATCCGATGCGATCTTCACAATCGAGATTTGGTATAATTCTTGTTTCATTCTTCTTTTTAAACGAATTACGATGCGATTATAACTTAAATATCCATGTATTATTATTCATCGTATTTCAAAGTTTTAAAAGGAAATATATCTATACTTATTTCGAAATATGCCAAATCTCCAATTGTACGATAACGTTAACTCGCAAATCAAACGAATAACAATGATTTTATTTGTTATTGAATGCATGAGAGTGACTCCCTAGAGGGCATTTAAGTTTTAAACCATGGATACAATAAATACAAATCAATGAATAAACCTTTTGTATAGTTGTTTTTCATTATTACGTCTTTACCTTGGTTGAACGCTTCTCTTTGTCGCAGAGCAATAGAACATCCAATTTTTCTATTCACAAAGCAAGAGAAATAATCCCGGACACTGAAATGTCGAAGAGATTCAGGAAATCGAAAGCTACCGTTGCTGGAAAAGCCCCTGTGATTACTATGCCACCTAAAGAGAAACCAGCAAAACTTAAGCTGGTTACAGACACCTCTTGCCAAGGAATTGGAAAAATGACATGGGAAAATGTTTACAATCTATTAGAAAAGGAAAACCCTAGAGTTGTTGAAGCTAAGGCCATAGTTCCTGACAAAGTTGATTCAAAATCTGATTTTGAAAGTCCTCTTGATTCATTGGCAAACTCATTTCTGCACCGAGTTGTTGCTCGGGAAAACATTTTCCCGTATTATGATGTTATTAGATGGGTGATTGATAATGTGTCTATCAAAGAAAGAAATTTTGTTTCTGCATTTGGAGCAATCTTCGGGTCGTTCAGACCAGAAGATATCAAAGAAATGTACCACCTTCTTGACCCATAGAAGATTTATAACAAATATTTTATCAAAGAATTTGCTGCAAACAATGAAAATCAGTCAGAACCAATTAGATAATGGAGAAGGTATCCTGAAAAGCACAGGTATGAGGCATCAGGTATGTACTCCGTGGAGTCTCTTTTGCCTCCATATTGTTATGCCACAGCTATGATGTGTAGATTTTTTGGTAATGATAACTCGTCTATGTTTTCCATTCAAATGGTTCCATTGATACATGCTGCTATTAATTCTGAGATAATGGATTGGGCTGTTATTTTGTCTAATAAGATAGCCAATAGAGTTTTGGAGTCCAAGAAAGAAAAAAATTCAGGAAATTCCACTCCTTTTTACTTTTTTGCTTACATCCTATATGCCCTCTGTTTTAATTTGGAATTTACCTTATTAGGATGGAAATGGACTCCTAAAGAGCCTGTACCAATTCATATATATCACAAGTTCTTATGGAAGGGGCATTTCAGAAGTTCACATTGGAGATTGGTTCGGGGAGGAAAAGTTCGGGGAGGAAAAGTTCACATATGTCAGAATTTTTGGAAGTATTGTAGAACCACACATCCTTCCTTTGTATGTTCCAGACAAACTGTTAGCACAGGAAATTTCTTATCAGCTGACAGTAGAAAATATGTCTAGAACTTTAAAGAACAACAAAAAGCTTATGTGGCCTACTTTTCCTTTCAGATGTGTAGAAATTTGCTGAATAATGAAGATTTATTCACCGAGATTATCCTGGTCACACACTAATTCGAATTCATGTATAACACATAACCTCTTCTACCATAATCATCACACATGCGGAAATAAAACAAGCGGTATGCAATCATACGATCATCAACACATGACACATATAACGCAGTATTTAATGGGGAAAGATTATAGCTGAAAACCCCCAGCTATTTTGTATATTATATAGAAGAGAACATGTAACAATACATAACACAATACTCCTCACAAGTACTCAGTACTATCTCCAAAAGTTACACACAAACTAGCTCAGTTTTGAACAAGTCACGGGTTCAAAACTCCTCCACTGTTTGTCTGCCTCTACTGCGCAATCCAAGTTGGTGTAATGAGAGATCCAAGTTCAAATCCCACTGGCCTGATCTGCGCAATCCTCATGGGCAATCTCCTCCAATGCTTGTGCAAAAATCATGCACAACTATAGTCACAACTAATAGCAACACTCACCCTTTCACCCACCTCTAACACTTGTCTCCATTGAAATGTCCATGCACTGAGTTAACTGATGTGTTCTTTAGTTGAATAATGAGTTAATAATTAGTGAATTAATTAATAATTAATTCACACCACTCATCTCTAGTGTATTAGCCAGTTAAACTAAATATGACTAGTTCAACTAAGTTAAACCGAACACAACTCCATCAACTCCTCAATCAACTCCACCAAAACTCTGCCACATGAGTCTAACTGAAGTCAACCATGCAATAGCTCAACTAACCCATAGAAAAAGCATATTTCCTTCTTTTAGCTACATGTACCACATCTGTAGCTCGAACTTAAGTGCTCCAAGAGGAAAAGATAATGTTTATAGTCTAAATATTATTAAGGGTTAATAATATTTGACTGTTCTATTTTTAGCCTGGCAGTCTAAAAATAGAAACCGCCCAATGTCTAAAAATAGAGGTCCATATATTTTTACCAACTCGACAATCATCCAAGAATAGCATACTGCAGCTCCCGGTCCATGATCCATATGTCTAAAAATAGACATAGTCTAAAAATAGACTTTGCGCCAAAAATAGCCTGCGGGCCCACTTGGTGAAGGCGACTTCATTTCACCAAGCTCCATCATCTTGCTGCATTTTCAACACTCCCTCTCAGCAAGATATGGATTATCTGCAACCCCTATCCTGCCTCTGTGAAACTCGAATTTTCTCCTGGTGAGCGCCTTCTTCAAGATATCAGCATCGTGATCCTCCATGGGAATATATGAAAGTAACATGATCCTCCGCTGAACACAGTCTCTGATATGATGGTACCTGATGTCGATGTGTTTGGATCTATCGTGAAATACTGGATTAGCCGAGAGCTTGATGCAGCTCTGGTTATCACAATAAATCACAGTAGGCTCCAAATGTGACCTGAACAACCCGACCAGGATCTTCCTCATCCAAATAGCCTCGTATGCAGCCAAGCTTTCTTCCATGTACTCGGCCTCTCCTGAATTGAGTGCCACGGATCTCTGCTGCCTGCTGTACCAAGAAAATGTTGTCGATGCGATACTGAAGATCCCTCCAGATGTGCTCTTTCGGTTCGTTGGGCTCCCTGCCCAATCTGCATCTGTGAAGCCAGAAAGCCTCACCTCATCCTCCTGTTTGTACCACAAACCATATCCCGATGTGCCACTGAGATAACGCAATACATGCTTTCCTGCCTTCCAGAAGAGCTTGGTAGGCTTAACCATAGCTTACGAAAGCTGGTTAACAGCATAGCATATATCGGGTCATGTATTGACCAGATACATAAGCGACCCCACCAACTGTCGATAGACAGTGGCATCCACTACCTCCGCTGAAGTAGCATCCTCCTTCCTCCAACCTCCAGGAAGAGGAGTATCAACAAGCTTGCAGCCATGCATGTTGAACTTCTCCAGAATCTCCCAGGCATACTTACCCTGAGAAACAAATAGTCCACCACTGCGCTGCCAGATTTCCAATCCCAAGAAATAATGAAGAAGGCCCAAGTCCTTCATCTCTAACTCTCTAGCAAGATCCTCCTTGCATGAAAGTATCAACAGCTCATCTCCTGTCAAAATCAGATCATCTACATAAACTACAATGATCAGCAACTTCCCCTCCACCACAATCTGGTATAGGTTAGGATCCGCCTCACTCTTGGAGAATCCAAGTCCGGTGAAATAACTGTCTATCCATGTGTACCAAGCACGAGGTGCTTGCTTCAACCCATATAGTGCTCTCTTGAGTCTGCACACATGCGACTCACTGCTGAAGATCTTGAAACCTTCGGGCTGCTCTATGTACACCTCCTCAATGACTCTGTTGAGGAACGCAGTCTTCACATCCATCTTATGGATGTGCCATCCCATCTGCGCTGAGAGAGAAAGGATCGTCTGTATGGAAGAATACCTTGTGACAGGTGCAAAGGTCTCCACATAATCGATCCCCTCTATCTGAGAGAAGCCTCGGGCAACAAATCTTGCCTTGTACTTCTCCACACTCCCGTCAACCGCCTGCTTCACTTTGTAGATCCATCTCGAACCCACCATTGATTTCCCCTCCGGTCTTGGGACAATCTCCCATGCACTGTTTTTGATGATCGAGCCATACTCCTCCACCATGGAATCTACCCATGCGGGGTCCCCCACAGCTTCCTCGAAAGAGGATGGCTCTGTCACGACACATTTGCTCACAAGAGCCATGTATCCAGTGTATCGGTCTGGTGACTGTCTCTATCTACGTTGTGTTGTAGGTGGTCCTACAACCCTTTCTACATCTTGAGCCAGTCGCTCAGCTTCTGTAGTGTGCTTGCGCCCTCTGATGGTTGGCGCTGCATGAGTGGTTTCTTCCACTCCATGAAATTCCTCTTGTGGCTGATCCACATCCTGAAGCTCATCCTTAGGAACTAATAGCTCCTCCTCTGCATGCAAGTGTGGCTCCCTCTCAAGCGAACACTGCATGGCTTTCTCCTCCTGAAATTTGATATCCCGTCGCACAACAGTCTTGCGACTGTCTGGCAAATACACTCAATAGTTGTGGGGCGTATCAGTGTACCCCACAAATATCCCAACCTCTGCAGTTGGTTCCAACTTCTTTCTAGCATCCTTTGTGACATGCACGTACACAGGTGAACCAAAAATCCTCAAATGGGAAATATCAGGCCTCTTGCCGGAAAATGCCTCCTGAGGTGTACTCATGCCAAGTATCTTGTGAGGACAACGGTTATGCACATATACTACAGTATTGCATGCCTCAACCCACAAGTGAAGGGGTAGGCCCTGATCATGCAACATCGCACGTGCAGCACCCACGATCATTCTTTTCTTCCACTCAGCAACCCCGTTCTGCTGTGGGTTATGGGGAGCTATGAGCTCTCTTCGAATCCCTTCTGCGCTGCAAAATTCCTTGAATTCACCAGAGATGAATTCACCACCATTGTCGCTCCTAAGAGCCTTCACCTTCTTCCCCGATTCCTTCTCGACCATTGCTTTAAACTCACAGAACTTAGAGTATGTCTCGCTCTTCTTCTGCATGAAGAAGATCCAGCACTTTTGAGAGAAATCATCAACAAAGATCACATAGTACTTGTGCTTTGCTGTCGAAGCTACTAAGAAAGGACCACACACGTCTATGTGAACTCTCTCAAGGATCATCGTGTTGTGACTATCCTTCTCGTGAAAGGTGGCTTTCACAAATTTTCCTAAGGTACACCCCTTGCACTGATATGACTGTGCAAGAGTGCCCTTTGGAAGCCCAGTAGAAATCCGCTGCAGTATCTTCAAATCTCCATGGTGAAGGTGGCCCAATCTCCGGTGCCATAGCTCGCCATCATCCCAGCTCACCACTTCTCTCGCCTTGCATGCCATTGCTGCGCAGCCATCTACTTGCAATTGATACAGGTTCTTGACTCGAACCCCTATCTTCCGGGTTTCTCCAGTTGTCTTACTGCGCAGGAAAGATTTTCCTTCGCTGAAGACCACATCATACCCCTTGTCTTCTAACATCGCCACAGAGATCAGATTCTTCATAAATCCTGGAACATGCAATACTTCCTTCAATACAAAGGGTTTACCAGACTCCCTCTTAAAGGAAATGGTACTGATACCAGTCACACTGTATCTACCATCATCGCCCATCTCGATGTGCACTCCAAGATCTTTCTCATCCAGATCTGAAAAAAAAATCCTGATCTCCTGTCATGTGAAAAGACACACCACTGTCCAAGAACCATACTGATCCCATCACACTTGAAACCAAGCATGCGATCAATGAAAAATCTAGCTCGAACTGCGAGGCAAAGGCCTCTCTTGCTGCAGATCCACCAGCCTTCTTGTTTTTCTTCTTCTGCGGACAATTTGTGGCATAATGTCTGTGTTGGTGACAGTGAAAGCACTTCACCTTGGACATGTCTTGCTTCTTGCCTTTCGCACCAGACTGAGAAGATTTCTTGCTCTTCCCCTTCTTTTCTTTGGCAACCAAAGCACAATTTTCTTCATCAGTTGCCTTTGATGAAGATCCATCCCTGGTACTCCACCTGATCTCCTCTTGCATGAGATCTGACCACAGTCGCTCCCATCCCGGCAATTTCTCCCGACCATTGACAGAATCCTGATAGGAATGCCAACTCTTCGGAAGACCAAGGAGAGCCAGGTCCACCAAGTCCTCCTCATTTACAGTCACCCCCACACTTCCCAGCTCATCCCTGCATTGGGTGAACTTCGTGAGGTACTTCGGTATGCTGTCGCCTTTCTCCATCTTTATGTTTCTGAGTTTTCCTTGAGCGCCAACTTCCTCTGGTCGCTCTTGCTTTGGAATAGATCTGTCAATGCTTTCCACATCAAGTATGGAGAAGCCTTTCCATGCAGGCTGGATACAATGTGATCCTTCACGCCCTCCAATAGAATCCTTCAACATTTCGCCATCTTCTTTTGCCAAGCCTCAACTTGAGCAGCATCAACAGGCTTTGGAATTTCTTTCTCAATGAATTCCAACAACCCATTGTCATCTAATACCGCCTCCATTCTATCTTTCCATGCAACATAATTCGAACTGCCCTCAAGGGCATATTCCAGTCGCAATCCGTTGAAAGACATTTCAGCTACGACACCAAGAAAACTGCTGCAAATTCGAATTCCACAATCTTAAAACTCACCGCTCCTGATCTGTGAGAACAAATTATTTCTAGCACAGAGATCGAATGTAGGGGCATTTACTGGATATATCACCTTTCAAAGGAAAGGATGGATCCAGAGGCTACCTGGCCCGCATGCAAACTCTGTCTACCGAAATAAATTTGTAATCACTATGATGATCAATATTTGCTCTGATACCATGTAGAAATTTTCTGAATAATGAAGATTTATTCACCGAGATTATCCTGGTCACGCACTAATTCGAATTCATGTATAACACATAACCTCTTCTACCATAATCATCACACATGCGGAAATAAAACAAGCGGTATGCGATCATACGATCATCAACACATCACACATATAACGCATTATGTAATGGGGAAATATTATAGCTGAAAACCCCCAGCTATTTTGTATATTATATGGAAGAGAACATGTAACAATACATAGCACAATACTCCTCACAAGTACTTAGTACTATCTCCAAAAGTTACACACAAACTAGCTCAGTTTTGAACAAGTCACGGGTTCAAAACTCCTCCACTGTTTGCCTGCCTCTACTGTGCAATCCAAGTTTGAATCCCACTGGCTTGATCTGTTCAATCCTCATGGGCAATCTCCTACAATGCTTGTGCAAAATTCATGCACAACTATAGTCACAACTAATAGCAACACTCACCCTTTCACCCACCTCTAACACTTGTCTCCACTGAACTGTCCATGCACTGAGTTAACTTATGTGTTCTTTAGTTGAATAATGAGTTAATAATTAGTGAATTAATTAATAATTAATTCACACCACTCATCTCTAGTGTATTAGCCAATTAAACTAAATACAACTAGTTCAACTAAGTTAAACCGAACACAACTCCATCAACTCCTCAATCAACTCCACCAAACTCTGCCACATGAGTCTAACTGAAGTCAACCATGCAATAGCTCAACTAAACCATAGAAAAAGTGTATTTCCTTCTGTCAGCTGCATGTGCCACATCTGTAGCTCGAATTGAAGTGCTCCAAGAGGAAAAGATAATGTTTATAGTCTAAATATTATTAAGGTTAATAATATTTGACTGTTCTATTTTTAGCCCGGCAGTCTAAAAATAGAAACCGCCCAATGTCTAAAAATAGAGGTCCATCTATTTTTACCAACTCGACCAATCATCCAAGAATAGCATCCTGCAACTCCTAGGATGACCATGCTCCACATGTCAAAAAATAGACATAGTCTAAAAATAGACTTTGCGCCAAAAATAGCCTGCGGGCCCACTTAGTGAAGGCGACTTCATTTCACTAAGCTCCATCATCTTTTTGCATTTTCAACAAGATGTGGTGACTACACTCTCAGCAATTTTGTCCATGCTGAAAAAGAAGTTGTTAAGTTAACCTATCTTAAACTTTCAACAATTCCTGGAAGGAAATATGATCCCAAGAAGGTGGCATATGATTTTACTGCCTCTGTTTCAATTGCTCGGTTCGAACATGAACCAGATGTCTTTGATGATTTATTTGTTTCTGTAGATAAAATGTCCCAAGTTTTTCATTTTTCCAAGTCCAAACTTCAGGCCGAAGAAATAAGTAATTTTTTATTATTTAGAATTCAGAGGTTACTCAGAGCTCCTT
This sequence comes from Pinus albicaulis, assembly GCA_034641835.2. Classification (NCBI taxonomy): domain Eukaryota; kingdom Viridiplantae; phylum Streptophyta; class Pinopsida; order Pinales; family Pinaceae; genus Pinus; species Pinus albicaulis. The sequence continues at coordinate 39,478 of JAXQQM020061443.1, read as the reverse complement.
TGGATCAATTGCAGATTTCTACACAGGGATGTGAACCACAACAAAAGGATGCAGGAAGTACATCTGGTAAAGGAGTAACAGGAACTAGTCCTGTTTTGGAGAAGAAAGATGATAGCAACATAATTGACACTGAAAAGCCAGAAACCACTGATAAAAGTAATGTACAACAGTCTTTGGCTCAAGCAAGAAAAGAAAGCACAGGTATTGATGCCCATGTGCATATTGAAAAAGGAGGCACATACAGTAAAAATACTGAACAGGCACCTAAAAGTGACATAAACAATAGTGAAAATTCTCAATTTGGAGGAAAAGAAGCTATTAAACTTATTGTTTCTTCTCATTTGCTGAGCCAATATGAGAAATTTTCCCAGCAAATAGGACAACAAAACACTCCCCAAGTTGATGATCCAAAGGACCAGGATGTAGAAATCATTCGTGAAAACCCCACAGATGAGATCATGTTAAAGATAGAATAAATCCCTCCTTTGGATATATTCTACAGTCCCAAACATAGGGCTGTGATAAGAAAAGAGAGGAAAATAAGGAGCACTGATCAAGATGCACTTTTGGCATCACAGGGGAATTCATGAATATCATTTATAAGAATGTTGAGGTGAATCCATTTGAGGATCTCACCAAATTGTCTCAGTATGTAGGTGCCTATAGTGCTCCTACTATAGATAAATCCTCTGAAGTTACACAGTTGATGAAGCAAAAGGATATGCAAATAGCCATGTTTCAGGAACAGGTTGCAGAAAACCAACAAAAGATCATTCAGTTATAACAATGATTACAGGATGAAGAGCTCAAATCTAAACAATTAGAAGAGCAGCTGGCTGTTGAAAAAGAGAAGATTGATCAGCAAACTCTAGAAAAGCAACAACAGCTAAATCAAGAGATAGAAAAATTACAAGCTCTTCTACAAAATGAGCAGACTTTGAAGATTGAACAAAAGAAGATGTTTCAATCTAAATTAGACAAGTTTAAGAGTTATCCTAGTCTAGATCAATTAAAAAATGAAGCCTTGGAGATAAACAAGTTATTGTCTCAACAATTAAATGAATTTTGTCTAAATATTGTAGAAGAAAAATCTCTATTTGATCTAACATCTTCCTTGATAGATGAAGGAGTCACTCTTAAAATTGAATTTTATGAAGCTGAAGAAAAGATCTCCAAATTTCTTTTATGGCAAGACTCAGAATCAGGGAAAAAAGTAGATTTTCCCAAGATTATGGAGAGACATAAAGAAATTATTTTTGCAGAATGGGAACATTGCTTGATCAAAGCAGAAAGGGCCACATCCAGAGAAAAAGGAATAATTAACAATGTAACACAGCTGGTGAATGATAACTTATATGCAATCAATTTAATTGAAGATTGTAGCCCCAGCCATTACCTAGAGTAAAAGAAACTGATCATAGATGGAAACAAGAAATAATTAACAAAAATTAGAAAATTGGCCAATTACAAAGAATATCATGGGATACAATGTGGACTTATCTCATCAAGCCACATAGTCAACCAACAGCAATAAAATTTCTCTCAAATGCCATCGATTGCATCATTCCCGAATTCTCCGATGCTACATATACAGGGTGGTTGCACTCAAAGCTTAGTCATCCTGAAGAAGTGAAGGAGATTCTCAAAATCTGCCATCTTCGCACATCAACCACAACAGATGATCAATGAGTCGGTTTTCATCAAGATCGCATTTCTGTTTTAGATATTTTTTAATTTAGATAGATTGTAGGAACAGTTTTAGTTATTTTTTTTAAGTACCTATTTAAACCCCTTTCATGCATTTAGAAAGGGGTCCTGAATTTGTAATATTTTGACTTGGAGATTACATTTCTTTACTCCATTGACTCCTATATTTTTATAAAGGATCACACCTAGTGATTCTCTACGAAATTATCTTTAAGAATTGCATTTCTGTATCTTGGAGTTGATTTTACATTGAAGTTGTTGGATTTGAATATCGGATTGCATTGGAAAGTATCGAGATGGATATGGTATTTCTATCTATTCACTGTTATTTTCTTTTGTTATATGATATTCTCTTTTAAATTTCTATCGTTTATGTGTACTTGTTTCATAATATTTCTTTATACATATCATTTCTGATTGTGTTAGAAATATTTATCTTTTATAGTATATGCAAGCGATATATTATGATGAATGCAATATGTTATTATAACTCTATCTAATTTCTTAAATAGAGTTATCTTTATTTGTTATTGCATATTTCAATTAAGCTGTAATACATTTTCATGGTTATTGGTTAATTGAAACAATTTAAATTTGTATTCACATTTGATGCCCGAGTTAGTTTTAGAGTTATTTCATCCGTATTTAAATTAGATTAGATAGTTTTATTTTATTCATTTAGTCTCATTTTCCCCCATCCAATCATTCCATTACCAACCCATTTAAATTACTAGGAAACTGGTCCTATAAATCTAGTTGGATCCACCACACCAAACGGAAAAGGAGTTGTCCTAAGGTCCCAATCGGGTGGTTATCCCCCAATGTTTGAAGCAACGATTTTCGAGGCTTCAACATTTTTGGCACTAGAAAGAGGGCTATAAGCTATTAATGGTAGATAAATCTAAATCTGAAAGCCATTCTAAGAGCACATCACCCTCATCACCTTCAATTTCTTCCACATCTCAAATCGCAAGAGAAGAAATTGAGAAAAGTATTCAAACACCCACTACCAAAGTCTCACATCAATTAGATAATCCAACTCCTGAATCCCCTCAAGTCGAAGCTTTAGTTCATAAAATTCAAGGATTCTCGTTATCATTAGAAGAATTAGAATTATCTGAACGTAGTGTCACCTCACAGTTTGTTTCTTCTAGACCTCTTCCTAGGTCATAGAGTGAAAAACTTGGAATTTCCCCAAAAGAATTTCCTATACCTAGTAGAGTCAAAACAAGAAAAACTCCATCGGAAACAGAAAGTGGTACAAGTTCTTCATCACATATTCAATCATCTGTTTCCCAAGCTCCAAATTAGGAAAGTGCAGTAATCTCATCTACATCTACTCAATCGTCATCCACTCAAACTACATATGTTCAAACATTAATTGTCTCTTCCAGTACTTCAACTGTTACTACTCATATACCAGTTATCACTTCTAGTTCATCTACCATCGTCACAAGAATGGCACAACCAACACAAAGACCATGGACCAAACTAGGAGCTCTGAATATGGCTGCACCTTTGCATGATCTACCTGAACATCCTGAAAAATGGCTCCCAAAGTTTAGTCCAGATACTAGTATACAAGCGGAAGAACATATCAATAACTTTATGCTTGCTATAAATTTAAATCAAGTAGTGCATGAAGATGTTGTAGTTAGATTATTTCCCTATACTTTGCAAGGAACAACAAGATCCTGGTACTTTTCCTTACCTTTTGATTCTATCAAAAATTTTGATATGTTTGAAGAACAATTTTTAACTAAATATGGAGATGATAGATCAATTGCTACCCTAATTAACGATCTCTCCAATTTAAAGACTCAACCCAAAAAACCCATTAAGGATTTTAACTCTCAATTCAATAAACTCTTGAATAAGATCCCTGCAATATCTAAGCCTAGTGAACAAGTTAGAAGTGAATGGTACATTAATGCTTTGCCCTCAAATATAGAAATTTTTGTAGGTAGATCTGCAAAACTGACTTTTGCTGAGAATATGAAAGAAGTTATTTCAGTTGAAAAAAAAATGATTGCTCTAGATAAGAAAAATGTTATTGAGGAAAGGAAATCAAAGAAAGTCACTTTTAAAGATGATTCCAAGAAAAAGACACCAAGAGATCCATATGACATGGAAGGTTTACAGAAAGTCCTTAAAACCATGTCTAATGAGATGGTTAAGATCAAAAAGCAAGTAGCAGAGACTTCTACAAAGAGACCATTTAGAAATTTCAAGAGAAATCAAGCTGAATCAAAACCTCCCAATGCAATCTCCAATGTAGAATCAGAAGATGAAGAAGAAGAAGAAACTCCTCTACTGTCAGATGAAGAAGATGAAAGGGAAGAAGTAGCTTAACTAAATGGAATGTGGGATTTCATTCTCCTTAATTCAGATAGTGAAATGGAACAAGAAGCTATGCCTGTGAGTATAAGGAGAAAATCTACATCGGAACCTATTCAAACTGTTCTGAAGAAGAAAACTACAACTTCGAGTACTAAAGACAAAATCCCTGCAAAAAGAGCTTCTCCCTTACCCACTCAGAATCAGCCATCATCTCCCAATCCTCCCACATCATCATCTAAAACTCTGGTGGTATCAGATACGATGGATTATAATATCGTTGAAGACATGAAAAATACTAGAGTGAACATCTCATTACATGAACTCAGCAAACTTAAACATCAACAAAAGCTGCTATTAAAAGAGTTAAATGCTACACCTATTACTCCTCTACCAAGTGGTGTAGTAGCTAAAGCAGCTAAAGGGACTAGTAAACCACCAGACAAAGTAGATGCAACTGATACTATTCTTATTGGAGAAATATCAAATTCTCAGACACCTCCATTTCTGTTGACTTATGAAATCTACAATAAGAATTTGCATAATTGTTTAATTGATTCTAGAGCATCCTCTAATATAATGCCTTCTTCAGTCTGTGCTAAATTGAATATTGAACCACAGAAATCTGTTGTTCATATTGTACCATTGGATCGCTCTAAAGTTCAAGTTGTTGGAGAAATAAATTCAGTTACTATCAGACTGGCTTTTGATCCTAGGATTGTCCAAAGAATTGATATTCTAATTGCAGATATTCCAGAATTCTATGGGTTGGTCTTAAGCAGATACTGGTCTACGAAACTTAAAGGTTATATCTCAACCGATTTTTCACATATGTGGCTTCACTATAAAGGAAAACCCAATCAAATCAAAGTCGAGTGAGAAAAACATATGACGCACACTGTAACTGAACTTGAACAACCTAACGAACCTATAGCTTTCAACAATAATATTCTTGGAGGTTATTCTGCTGAGTCTTTTCTTGGAAATTTTACTGCACCACAATCACCATTCTCTGTAAATACTTTTGTTTCTCAAAATTGAAATTTTTTCGCAATATGATTCTTCTAGAATTGTTAATATTTATGATTCATTGGTAGATAAACCTATAGATAGAACTTTATTTTGGTCATTATATTTTGATGGATCAAAATCTAGTGATGGAGCAGGATCAGGATGCATCCTAATTGATCCAGAAGGAGAGAAAACCATGTTATCATGTAGATTAGAATTTGAGTGCACTAATAATACTTCTGAATATGAAGCCTTGATTCAAGGGCTTTATAAGGCCATAGGGTTAAATGTAAAATACTTGAAAGTATATGGAGATTCTGAAATTGTCATAAAACAAGTAAGGAATACCATCCATTGTCTTTCAGGACATCTCAAACATTACCAAACCCTAGTACAGGACCTTACCACTCAATTTCTAGCATTTAATATCTCTTCTATTGCCATAAATCAAAACACATCAGCTGACTTGTTAGCTAATGTTGTGTCCAAACTCCTTCCTGTTGAAGATTGCAGTCCTGATAGATTTTTAGTAGAGTTGATTTTTCACCCATCTGTCCCAGACAATATTACTAACTGGAGAGTATTCTACCATGATCAAGATATTTTGAATTTCTTAACTTCTGAGAAATCATATGATGAACAAATTATTGATGAAGATGATCATGATTTGCAAATTACTTCAGGAAATAATGAAAATCTGATTCCTAAATCTGTTGTTAAACTTGAGGATCTTTATGATATTAAAGACAGATTCAAGAAAGTTACTAATTCTAAACTTCAAATTTCAACTTTGAAGTTTGAATTAGTCAATATTGGCTCTGATTCTAAACCTTATAATGTTAATCTAGGTATCAATTTAACTCCAGAAGAAAGATATGTTTTTATTAAACTTTTGAGTAAATATAAAAATGTCTTTGCTTGGAGTTATGAGGATTTAAAGACTTGTGATACTTCTGTAATTCAACACACAATTCCAATGCTATCTGATGTTAAGCCTGTTCAACAGAAGTTAAGAAAGATTCATCCAAATCTTGAGGATCAAATCAAAACAGAACTCAATAAACTTTTGAAAGCCAAAATCATTTTTCCTATGATGCATTCCAATTGGGTTTCCAACATGGTACCTGTCAAGAAGAAAAATGGCGATATTAGAATCTATATTGATTTCAGGAATTTCAACAAGGCATGTCAAAAAGACAATTTCCCATTGCCAACCATGGAGAAAATTCTCCAAAATGTAGCTGGTTATGAACTCATGTCCTTCCTTGATGGATTTTTAGGGTATAATCAAATTCTAGTACATCCAGATGATAGTTTGAAAACCACTTTCAAAACCAAATGGGGAACCTATGCTTATCAGAAAATGCCTTTTGGTTTAGTAAATGCAAGAGCTACTTTCTAGAGAGCCATGGACATAGCATTTAAGGGTCTAATTAATAGATTAGTTGTTACTTATCTTGATGACATAACAGTTTATTCAAAGAAGAGATCCAATCATCTGCACGATCTGAAACAAATATTTGAAAGATGTAGAAGATTTGGTATTTCCTTAAACCCAAAGAAATCCTTCTTTGTTCTCGATCAAGGAAAACTCTTAGGGTTTGTTGTGTCAAAAGATGGTATATATATCGATCGTGACAAAGTTAAAGAAATTTCTAATATTTCTTTACCTCACAATAAAAAGTCCATGCAATCATTTTTAGGTCAGATTAATTTTGTAAAAAGATTCATTCCAAATTTTTCTCAAATTGTTTTGCCTATGCAAAATATGATTAAGAAAAATTCAGTATTCAAATGGGGAATAAAAAAAAATAAAATCCTTTGATGCAATCAAGAAGGCAATCATTGATGCACCTGCATTGAATACTCCCAATTTTTCCAAATATTTTATTATGTATACTTTGGCAACCAAAACATCTTATGCTGTTGTTTTAACACAGCTCAATGATCAAAAAATCAAGGCACTGATTTCTTTCTTCAGCTCAAATCTGCAAGGATATGAGCTGAATTATTCCGATGTTGAAAAACAAGCTTTCGTTGTATTTAAGTCAAACAAACATTTTAGGCCTTTTCTCTTAAAAACACACACAAAGGTTATTGTTCCTTTCTCTGCGGTAAGACAATTACTAATTCAAAGAGAAGCAGGAGAAGAAAGGGCTAATTGGGTGGCAGCTTTGCAAGAATATGATGTTGATATTAAACCAGCAAAGATTGTTAGAGGACAAGGTTTTTGCAGATTATTAGCAGGAGCTCATAATATACCAGAAAATCAAGATCCAGAGAATTATGTTCATGTAAGTCAGATAAGTGTTACAGATTCTGAATCTCAGTATGCTGATCTGATATTTTACTTGAAAAATAGGTATGCTCCTTCTAATCTCAGCTATAAAAATAAACGTGCTTTAAGATTGAATGCTACTAAATATGAAACAATTGATGATGTGTTATTTAGAAAGAATTATGATTCAATCCTTTTAATATGTCTCGAAAAGACTGAAGCAAAAAAGGTATTGCATGAATTACATGATGGACCAGTAGGAGGTCATTTTGGAGGCGATACCATAGCCCAAAAAATTATAAATGCTGGGTATTATTGGCCTACCCTTTTTAAAGATACACATGATTATGTGAGAAAATGAAAAATTTGCCAAACTGCTAGTGGAAGATAGAGGGAGCCAACTTTTCCTTTGCAGCCAGTAAACATTGAACAACCATATGAGAAATGGGGGCTTGATATTATTGGTGAGATAGTTCCTCATTCTTCCAAACAACACAAGTACATTCTCACAGCAACTGATTACTTCACAAAGTGGGTAGAAGCAATTCCTCTAAAGGTAGAAAATTCTGATGCAATTATTGATTTCATCGATCAATTCATCAAAAAACAGGTTTGGTGTACCTAACGATCTGGTATTTGATAATGCATCTTATTTTTCTGGTAATAGTATAATGGAATTTGCAATTAAAAGAGGTTTTAAATTGAAATATTCAGTAAACTATTATCCACAAGGTAGTGGTTTAGCTGAATCCACTAACAAAAATCTCATCAAAATCATTAAAAGGACTATTGATCAAAATCAAAATAATTGGCACAAGTGTTGGAAATACTGAGAGGGGGGCTGAATCAGTATTTCTTTCAATTAGAGCATTAGTTAATCTTCAATTATTATTAGTGTTTTTACAATGATAGCAGCAAACAAGAGGAACACAAATGCACACAATTTTTAAGGTGGAAACCCACTTCGGGACAAAAACCACTTAATGCTTTTCTAATAATTCTTTTCAACTCCAATTGAAAATAAAGCTCCAACTTCCTAGAATCTAGAAAAGTATTCTTCTCCAGCTCCCACTGGATGGACACTCCAACGCCCGAGATTCTTCAGTAGTCACTGAATGGATGCCCCAACACCTAATGAGCTACAACTCACCCTAGCACCACCCTACCACCCTATAGAAGAATAAAAGAAGAATGGACTCACGTACCAGGGAAAATGGTCCACTTTACAATGATATAGAATGATGTGGAAGAAGAAGATATACTAGACCATAACCCCAACTTTGACACAACCACCTAATGATGATCCTAGACCTCCAAACACTACCTCTTCAACCCTTGGCAGATAGATACTAGTACAATTTGTACAATAATGTATTTACAATGACTAAGTACAATGATACCTTTACAATTATTGTATGCAGTGCTGCCCACTTGAAGACTTCATATAATGAAATATTTGCTACTGTTATGCACCTTGGATGTTTCTCTTGTCATGCTACCCTCTGCTGCACCTTTCTTTACTTTTCTGTCGTAGAAAGTCTAGTCCTTTGCAACCCTTGACAACACATGATCTAGCTTTTTCTTGCCTTCTAGGAGCTCGATATTGAATCTGGTGTATCTCTGTCATTTCGGATCCTCAATATCTGATTTTCAGTCCTATAGTAGTCCTCTGAGTCATCTTTCCAATGCCATAGGTCTGACCCAATTTGGATTCTTGAAGAGAGAGTTATACCCAATCTCTCACAATGCCCTAATTATGGACTGTTTCAGAAGGGCGCACTTGTACGACATGCCACATGTCACTGTTTATTAATTTGCTTCTAAAATTGATAGCGCAAAAATTAAAGATTGTGCACTATCTGTCACCTTTTACATCATTCCAATCCGATACTCAGAGAGAGAGTTATGATGAATTTACCAAGGTCAATGGAAACATCTCGACAAGTAGAAACCATCAAAATCATTATTGACCCAGAATATATTAATTTGGTAAGTCAAAATTCCCATGCAATATTGGGTTAGCCCCTGGTGCTGCTTGGGTTGACATCAATGATAGCCGCTGATCAACAATCTCCCCCTTTGGCATTGATGGCAACACAAGTACTCCCCCTACGATCATGGCACCTCTTCCTACAACATTCTCTCCCCCTTTGACATCAATGGCAAAGGGTAGCTCCCCCTAAAACACAACCATCCTGCGAACCTGTACACACTTCCACTCCCGCTGACACACAACCATCCTGCATACCTGTACACACTTCCACTCCTGCTGACACACAACTGCCCTGCATAACTGTACATGCTTCCACTCCCCTTGACACACAACCGTCTTGCAGACCTGTAATCTAATGAGAACTTGGGAGAATCCCAAGCTTTTGACGAAGATATTCAAATGCTTCACAAGGTAAAGGTTTAGTGAAGATATCAGCAATTTGTTCTTTTGTACAAACATACTCAAGTTTGATATTCTTTTCAGCAACTTGTTCTCTAACAAAATGATATTTGATTGGAATGTGTTTTGTTTTTGAATGCATGACAGGATTCTTGGAGATGTTGATGGCACTAGTGCTGTCACAGAATATGGGAATAGGCTCACTGAATTGTACTTGAAGATCTTGCAAAGTTTGTTTCATCCAAAGGACTTGAGTACAACATGATGTTGCTGCAATGTATTCTGCTTCCACTGTAGATAATGAGATTGAAGTTTTCTTTTTGCTCAACCATGATACGAGACAACCAACTAGATAGAATGCTACTCCACTAGTACTCTTACGATCCTCAACACTTCTTGCCCAATCTGCATCTGTAAAGGCTTGAATAATGAGATTGTTACCCTTGGGATACCACAAGCCATATTCTTTTGTGCCCTTTAGATATCGAAGAATTCTTTTGACGGTAATAATATGTGATTATTTTGGTGCTGCTTGGAATCTTTCTACTTGTCCAAATGCTTGCATAACATCTGGCCGAGAGGCTATTACATATAGAAGACTACCAATCATAGATTTGTAAAAATTCTGATCCACATCCTTAGATGAGTCGTCTATGCTCAATTTGCAACCTCTTACCATTGGAGTAAGGACGGGTTTGCAATATTCCATTTTGAATTTCTTGATCATTTCCTTGATGTACTTGGCTTGACATATAAATATTCCTTTCTCTTGCTGAGATATTTGAAGCCCTAAGAAGTATGTCAACTCACCAAGTAAATACATCTCAAACTCACTTTGCATCTTTGTAGAAAAGTTCTTACTTAGTCTATCATCATTGCTACCAAATATTATATCATCCACATATACCTCAATAATTGTTAAATTATCTTTATCTATTTGTACATAAATATTGCTATCAACAGTACCTTTCTTGAACCCTTTTCGATGTATATATCCATCAAGACGAGGATACCATGCTCTGGGAGCCCGCTTGAGACCATATAGAGCCTTCTTTAACCTGCAGACATAGTCTTCTTTTTTTGATAGTAGAAAACCTTCAGGTTGCTCAATGTAAACTTCTTCTTCTAATTCTCCATTTAGAAATGCTGACTTAACATCCATTTGGTAGAATTTGATTTTTCTTGAACATGCATAGGTGAGAAACATTTGGATGGCTTCCATTCTGGAAACTGGTGCAAATTTTTCGTCGAAATAAATTCCTTCCACTTGTGCATAGCCTTTGCAAACTAGTCCTGCTTTGTTTCTGGTAACCTGCCCATCTTCATTCAATTTGTTCCTGAACACCCATTTAGTCCCAATTACATTTTTATCTTTTGGTCATGGAACTAATTCCCAGGTATTATTCTTCTCAATTTCATCCAATTCTTCATTCATAGCTGTTACCCAATGTTCATTTTGGCTGGCTTCCTCAAAACTACTATGCTCAAAGGTTGCTAGAAAAGCAACGTGAGCTTGTTGTGATGAACGAAGCTGTCGACCTTCATTTATGTCACCAATGATTTGATTTTATGGATGGTTCTTTTGAATCCACTCTTTTGTTCTCCTTGGAGGAGCTTCTTGTTGTTGTTCTAGTATATCTTGATGATCATTGTTTACTTCTTCCTCGTTGATATTTGCTTCTTGTTCTACAATTTTATCTGTGTCTTTTTTAGCCTCTGTCTCAAGTTTCAAAGATTCTAGATCCTCATCATTACTCGCTAGAACACCATCTTCATCAAATGTAACATTTATGCTCTCCACTATCTGTTTTCATCTTAGATTATAGCATTTATAGGCCTTTCTTTTGTGTGAGTAACCAACAAAGATACCTTCATCAACACGTGATTCAAACTTACCCAAATTTTGATCTTCTCTTTTGATATAACATTTGCTTCCGAAGATTCTGAAATATTTTACATTGACTGGTTTTCCTTTCCATAATTCATATGGAGTCTTGTTGCAATTATTTCTGAGAAGACTTTGGTTGATAATGAAGATTTCCGTATCAATTGCTTGAACCCATAATTTTTCATCCAATTTTGAGTCCTTCAACATTGTTCTACCCATTTCCTGTACAGTTCTATTCTTTCTTTCAGCAACTCCATTTTGCTGAGGTGTTCGTGCTGTTGAAAATTTCCTTTTAATTCCATTTTCGTCACAATATTGCTGAAATAATTTGGAAGTGAATTCTCCACCATTATCTGATCTTAAACATTTTATTTTCAAATCAGTTTCATTTTCAACCAACTCCTTGTAGATCTTAAAGCACTAAAATGCCTCAGATTTTTTCTTTAGGAAACTGACGGTTGTCATCCTGGTATAGTCATCTATCATCAACATGAAATATAATTCTTCGTCTAGGCCTTTTGTTCTCACAGGACCACATAGATCAGTATGTATCAATTCCAATGGATGTGATGAAAAGTGTTCTTTTGTTTTAAATTGGACTTTTTTCTGCTTGCCATTCCGACATGCCTCACATAGTGTGTTGGAAGGTTTTGAGATTTTTAGCATTTCTTGTACTACTTCCTTTTTGCTTATCCTGACAATATTGTCAAAGTTTATGTGACCCATTCGTTTGTGCCATAACCAACTTTCATCTTCTTTAGCTAGTAGACATGCTTTAGTTTCTTCATCCAAAACATATATGTCGTTTGGAGCTCGACTTGCTGTAGCCACAATTTTACCATACCTGCCTTTCCTGATTTCACATTTTGTGGAGTTGAATAGCATAGTGTGTCCTTGATCACACATTTTTCCAACACTGAGCAGATTGTGATTCATGTTTTTGACCAATAGAACATTCTTGGCTATAACATCTTTGCTTCCGAGAGTGACAGTACCTGATCCTATAACATTTGAAGATCCATCATTTCCAAAGGATATGGTTCCATCCTTCTTCTCTTTCAGAGATACAAATTTCCTTCTATCTCCAGTCATATGCGTTGAGCAACCACTGTCAACATACCACACATATTTCCGTTTTTGAGCCTTGAGAGCGAGAGCACAATTATCAGTCTTCTTCTTCTTCCATGTTCGTTCATTATGTGGCTTCGAAGATTCTTCTAGAGGATTTTCAAGTCTGTAGTCTCTAGCTATGTGTCCAAAGTTCTGACATTTGTAACATTCCATATTATTTCTTAAATTTTGAAATCTATTGATGTTTCGTTGAGCCCTGGGAGGTTCATATTTGAAGACTCTCTTGGAATTGTATTGGTTCATAGGGTATGTGCGACATTCTACAGCTTTATGACCAAATTTTCCACATGAATAACAATAGCCATGAAAAATATGTTGGTACCTGGATGAAAATCTTCGTCGAGGAATCGTCTTCCAAGGATGTGCTTGCGAATCTTGTCCAATGAAGTCTTCATGTATGTCAGATCTCATAGGTTCATTGTATTTTGTTGTAGAAGGTCCTGCTTCCTCTTCTTTGTAACCGAGGCCAGTTCTGTCGTTGTAAGATCGTTGATTGTTGATGAGTTCTTCCAATGCCCTTGAGCTGTTGGCATAGTTTTGGATAGTTTTTCCCTTCTTCACTTCCTCACGCAGTGAGACTACTTCGGCTTCTAATGCTTCCCTTTCTTGGTTGCTTTCTTCCAACTTCTTTTGAAGTGACTCTTCAATACATTTTTGTTCTTCAACCTCAATTTTGAGACCTTGAACTTGTTCTTCAAGAGTGTTGGAATGGATCTTCTCAGCATTGAGATCTTTTATAAGCTTGATTGCCTCCTCATAAAATTCTTCTATGGTCAACCCTTCTTCTTCATTGTTTGATACTTCTTTTTTATTGTGCTTGGCCATAAAAAATACTTTGTCATTGGCTTCTTCTTTGCTGTCACTTTCTTCATCGGATGAGGAGCTATCTTCTTTAGAGAGAAAGTTCGTTTTGGATCCTTTATTTTTTCCTTGCTTGTTGAATTTCTTAAAGCCTTTCTTTCCTTTTGAGTTGCCATCACTTTTGTTGGGACATTTTGCTATGAAATGCCCAACCTCACCACAACCGAAACATATCAATGGAAGTTTACCTTTTAATTTTCCCTTACTAGGTTTTAGTTTTCTTGTAAAGTAAGCATATTCTTCATCTGAAAGACCTTCTCCATCATCTCCCTTTTCTTCACACTTGCAGGTGCAAGTCATTTCAATTGAAGGTTGTTTATCCTTATTGGTTTTCTTAGATGCAACGAACACAGTTTCTAGATTTGAAGTACCCTTTTCTTCATCAAGTCTCATTTCATATGCTATGAGAACTCCATGTAATTCTTCCTTGCCTAGTTTGTCCAGATTTGCACTATATTCTAAGACCGATACCTTTGGGTTGAATCTCCTTGGTAACGTTCTAAGAATCTTCCGTATAATATTCTTCTCGTCAACTGGCTCTCCCAATCCTTCTAGAGTATTGGTTATTTCATCAACGTATTGGAAGTATGTAGCAATGTTGCAATATTCTTTCATTCTGAGTTGCTCAAATTTTGCTCTATAGATTTGAAGCTTTGCTTCTTTGACATTTGAGTCACCTGCATATATATTCTCAAGCTTGTCCCATACAGTTTTGGCAGTTTTACAACCCAACACCTTATGATAAGCAGATTCAATAAGTCCACTGATCATAATACTCTTTTCTTTTGCATCATTTACCAATTTCTTCTTGCCTTGTTCATCCACGATTGATGTAAATCCATTTTGAATAGTGTCCCATACTTCGTAACCTTGCACCAAGAGATATACCTCCATTCTTCCTTTCCAGACTGCATAATTATTTTCGTTGAATAGAGGTACACCATTCTTGGTATGCTCCATGACCTCCTTCCAGCTATTAAACTGCTATTGAAGGAACCAAGCTCTGATACCCATTTTTGGAAATACTGAGAGGGGGGGTGAATCAGTATTTCTTTCAATTAGAGCATTAGTTAATCTTCAATTATTATCAGTGTTTGTACAATGATAGCAGCAAACAAGAGGAACACAAATGCACACAATTTTTAAGGTGGAAACCCACTTTGGGACAAAAACCACCTAATTCTTTTCTAATAATTCTTTTCAACTCTAATTGAAAGTAAAGCTCCAACTTCCTAGAATCTAGAAAAGCATTCTTCTCTAGCTCCCACTGGATGGATGCTCCAATGCCCGAGATTCTTCAGTAGTCACTAAATGGATACCCCAACACCCAATGAGCTACAACTCACCCTAGCACCACCCTACCGCCCTATAGAAGAATAAAAGAAGAATGGACTCCTGTATCAGGGAAAATGGTCCACTTTACAATGATATAGAATGATGTAGAAGAAGAAGTTATACTAGACCATAACCCCAACTTTGACACAACCACCTAATTATGATCCTAGACCTCCCAACGCTGCCTCTTCAACCCTTGGCAAATAGATACTAGTTCAATTTGTACAATAATGTATTTACAATGACTAAGTACAGTGATACCTTTACAATGATTATATGCAGTGCTGCCCACTTGAAGACTTCATATGATGAAATTCTTCCTGCTGTTATGCTCCTTGGATGTTGCTCTTGTCATGCTACCCTCTGTTGCACCTTGCTTTACTTTTATGCCGTAGAAATTCTAGTCCTTTGCAACCCTTGACAACACATGATCTAGCTTTTTCTTGCCTTCTAGGAGCTCGACATTGAATCTGGTGTATCTATATCATTTCAGATCCTCAATATCGGATTTTTGGTCTTGTAGTAGTCCTCTAAGTCATATTTCCAATGCCATAGGTCTGACCCAATTTGGATTCTTGAAGAGAGAGTTATACCCAATCTCTCACAATGCCCTAATTATGGACTGTTTCAGCAGAGCGTATTTTTACGGCATGCCATGTGTCACTGTTTCTTCATTTGCTTCTGAAATTGATAGCACGAAAAGTACAGACTGTGCGCTATCTGTCACTTTTTACAGCATTCCAAACCGATACTCAGAGAGAGAGTTATGACGAATTTAACAAGGTCAATGGAAACATCTTGACAAGTAGAAACCATCAAAAGCATTATTGAACTAGAATATATTAATTTGGTAATTCAAAATTCCCATGAAATATTGGGTTAGCCCCTAGTGTTGTTTGGGTTGACATCAATGACAACTATTGATCAACAACAAGTCTTTAATCTTTGCATTATGGGCTGATCGTATTACTCTTAAATCTTCTATTGGAACTTCACCTTTCAATTTATTTTATGGTAAAGAAGCTGTGATACCATCAAATCTACCTCCTCCATCATTAACCCTAGTGAAATTCATTGAAGAAAATCCTTCCTCATCCATTCAGTTGAGGTTTGATCAAATCCTTAAATTAGAAGAAGATAGAGAAAAAGCAAAAGATATTCATGAGAAACATCAACAGCTTGTAAAATCTTCTTTTGATTCAAGTTCCACCGGCTCAAAAAATTTGTCAATTGGTGATCTTGTTCTGAAATGGGATAAAGCACATGAAGAAAAAGGTAAGCATACCAAATTTCAAAAAATGTGGCTTGGACCATTTCAGATTGCTGAAAAGATAAGCTCATATACATTCATACTTCAAGATTTAACAGGAAAGAGAGATTCTCTTCTTGTAAATGGGCTTGTCTTAAAGAAATTATTTTCATAAGGAGGTAACCCCTTCTTACTTGTACATATTCCTTTCTGCAATTTTGATTTATTTTTGTAAATAAAGGTTGTTAATAGTCTTTAATTGACTTTTTACTATTAGAAAATTGTCTTGGAAATAAGGTTATGAATACTTATTTTATGTAAATAAGAATTTTCAAGGAAATGATTACAATTTTGGATAGTTGAAAATAAAATGTTAAACTTTGAAAATTTGTTCAAAAAATTCGCATGATATTTTGAAACCTCAAAGAAAATGTCAATCATTATAAGTTTATTAAGTAGAGAAATGTTATCTCTAAAAAGTAAAAAACTTTTTCAAGCTTTGGCAAACAAAAAACTCTGAAAATTGTCATCCATTTATTCTTAAGGATACAACTATTTCACCTCATCTATTTCGGTTGTGATTTTTTAGAATGTAATTCTAAGAAATTATATGACAAAATTTAGGAGATAAGAGGTCTCATCATGAGCCTACTTACCATGATCATAAGAAGTAATAAAACTGACATTACCAATACTTCATACCAAAACAGGGTAATGGCTTATAAAAGTAAGACAAGGGGTCTCATCACGAGCCAGCTTGTTCAGTTTAATTACAACTAGTGAATGGCATTGTTACTAACTGGCTACCAAACCAGAAAAATGGCTCTTGAATTAAAAAAATAAAATAAAAGACAAAAAACATAAGATAATATGTCTTATGAATTTATTTTTAAAGAGTCATAATCTTAGTTGGATGGGATAATGGATAGTTAATGGTTAAAAGGTAACCCTGTTGAGACTATGAATGTTTTCTGGCAGCAGAGGAAATGCCTGTGACAATAGAATATATTACAAAAGCTAAACTTGAAGAAATCCACTTACTTATTATTATCAACCAATCAAAGCTTGAGATAAACCAAAAATGTTTTTATCTTTGAGGAATTAGAAAGAAATTGTAAGTGATTTTTGTTGGGGTTCCCATGTTTTGGCCAGATTGGCAAGACCAAAAGATGAGACAACATAAGAACCAATTTCAGACCTCAGGATCTAGCCCTCCTGGGTCCAGAGAGGGATCTCTCTGTATGAGCAAAGGTTTTTGTCTTTGACGCTAAAAGTTAAGATGTTAGGCTAGTTATAGGCACAGGGTTTGTTTGATTTGATTTGATTTGGTTGTTGGGAATCAGGAAAGAAGGGTTTAAAATGAGACAAGGATAAGAAAAGAGGATTTCAGGAAAAGGGGAGATAAATTCAGAGAACATTCAAGACCATTGGGAAAATGGAGTCAGGAAAGGGTTTACTTGCTATTCAATATGCATGCTTTCAATTGGGCTAGTCATCTAAAGCATTGGATCTTAAATATGATAATATGGCTTGAAAGGGTAAGAGGGAAGGTGAAAGCAAGGAAACCTCCAAGGTGACCTTTAGAGATTAGATCCAGGGACAGGACATGCCATTGGACACCTGTGATCTAGAATCCAAAGGCTAACTCTTCGGACTAGGAAAACATTAAAGATTTAGAACACAAAGTCAAAAACATGAGATCAGAGAGAGACTTTGAACTCTCAATGCTTCGGCCTCCAGCTTAAGGGAACTTGGAAAGGTTTAATCAATTGAAAAGGATCCTAGTGAGATAAAGACCAAAATCTAGACCTCCCAGTGTTCCCAATTACTTCAAATAAATCCTAACAAGAACATCTACGAGACTGACCTCATTAATTCATACATCAGCTAGTGATATATCTGACCACTACACTAGTTAAATCAATTGAAATCAATCCTCAGATACACATATAGCAGAAAAACATTAAAGGAAGGGAGAGCAGAGACATAGGGTACCTAACAAGGGTAAATCTTGTGCCAGATTTCTGATGCGTTCCATAAGAAATGTAATGAAATGAACTAAAACATAGAGATAGAAAACATCACCAGTTGCTTTAAATTAGGATCCAAAGAAATGTGTTTGTCATATTAAGAGCATCACCAGTCATGTACACCATTGCCAACAGCTAGAATATTCATTCTGGATACATCTTCCTCAGACTATCTTACAACTTTACACAGAGATTGTGTCTCAAAGGAAATAGCTTGCAATTCCCAGATATCCGATCAACAACCTTTACAACGAGTTCATGAATTTTATAGCTAAAAGATGAGCAGAGGAGGCAGGTGAAAATCTAAATGTAGCATTAGAGCTCAGAAGAGGAAGAGAGCCGAGGCCCATTGTGTTTTAAATTCTATGCATTTATCTCTGGTACTCTTTGGATGAAAGAGTGGTCTTCGTCAGACTTCCATTTACTCCAGGTATGTCTCTAATGTACTTTGGCTGCAGTACTCTGTAGTACTCTGGTGACTAAAAAAAAAGGTAAAATAATGATGCTAGGGTCAGCCATACTGCATAACATATGCTTATGATAGCTTAGGACTGTTGTCAGGGCTGAAATTTCTTCAGGAACATGGTAAATAATGGAAACAAAATGGGCGCTTTGTCCTTTCACAGGTAGGAACATTCTGTTGATGTAGCTACCCTGATGATATGGTTTACAATGCATTGGACCTTCTGGGTGATCCACGGGGTCTTCGATTTGGTACCTTGCCTTTAAATTATTGGATTTAGGCTTGAAATCTTCATTTCCAGGCCTTAAGCTCTCTGTTTTACACTGATACTTTCTGACGCTTCGTTCCTGTCTCTGTCAAGATCTATGCTTTAATGACTCTTGGAAAGGTCTTACAGATTTTAACTCTTTTCCTTGAATGGAAGTCATGTCAAACACCTTCCCGGGCTTTTTCTGTGATATCAGGCTTTGATCCTCACTTTTACTGTACTCCGTGTCACTGTACAGTGACTGTGAACCATGGCGGCGTTCACCGCCTGTACCTTGCAACACACGCAACTTTGTTAAGAAATATATGCATGGAAGGATGGATGTTTTGGGGAGTCAAGAGGGTGGTAGTGCGGCGGTGGTAAAAATGGCGGTTTTAGATGAAGAAATGGTGGAAAATGCAGAAATATAGTGTAAACTGGGACTGATAGGGTTTCGGTGGAGAAATGCACGTGGACCGTTTGATCATGGTCTGGTGGCGAAGATTGACGGTGGAGGTTTAATAGCGGTATGGCTTATGAAATTTTGGTGGAATGCGTAGATTCTAATGTAAAACGTTAAACCTTTAATGTAAATCACGAAAGTTTGGACATAGGCAGGAATGCAAACAAATGAATGAAAATGTGATGGAATTGGTCGTGTGTGGTGGGACCTGGCATGGGTGGAGGGCGATTCTTTAGGACCGTCGGATCTTAGGAGGGGATCCACGGCCATGATCCAATCAGAGTGGAGAAATGGGAGGGTCGACACTCCGATGAATGATGGCGCGATTAGTTTATGACCGTCAAATCTTGGATTAAACGGACGATTGAGATTGGATCAGGGAATTGCAATCGCAAAGGGCAGAAGGTGGCATCATTTGGAAATTGCGATTGCGATTGGAGCGGGAAAGCGAGGACCGTTGGATCAACAGGGGAATCGACGGTGGATATTATCATCGGCGGATCGCAATCGGGAGGCGCAGAGGAGGGGACGCGATGCGATGGAGTGCCAGCCGTCTGATCCGGATCGAGATCTACGGCGGGGATTGTAGTCGGGGATCACAATCGGGAAGGGCAGAAAGTGGCATCAATTGACAATTGCGATTGCAATCGGAGTGGGTGAAGCGGGAAAGTGAGGGCCATCGGATATATATGGACCGACGGTGGGGATCACGGCGCGGGACTTTAGACCAACTCAAATCGCATCAGGATTTTATCGCATAACACGGGAAAGCGCTTCACCGAAAAATGCGATTGCGATTAGTGCCCAGCCTTCAGCGCTTGGTCTTAGCGCTAGGGGCATATAGGGAGTGGTTTGCAGGGCTGGGCCGAAAGGGGCTGGGCCTTAATATAAGGTGGAAAGTGGGTTTTTGGGCCCCTTTTTAACGCTTTTTAAGGCTAGGAAAAGGTAACGATAGAGGGAAAAAGGGAAATTAGGCCAGACAAGGGGTATGTGTAGGATTTAAAGGGGATTTTGGGAGGATTTAGAGGGTAAAAAGGGGGAACTTTAACAAAGGGGAAGAAGGTTAAAATGGGACATTTTGCATGGGAGAAAAGGTAAATGAAGGCCTTTTGGAGCACGACTTTTCACGGTTAGTGAGGCTTATTTCCTTAAGAACAGCAGAGGGAAATCATCAAAGAGCAGAGAGCATGAAAACGCTTCTAGGATGATGTGTCTTCAGGAGAAATTCTTTCCTTGAAGGCTCAAAAAACAATCTAGCCCCCTGCTTGCTTGTCAAGAAATTTATAAGGGGGCTAACAGTGACTCCACATGGGGATGGCTTCTTCTTGAAGGAGTCAAGAATTCATAAATGATATTTGGAGTAGGCCAGGTGCCTTGTTCCTTGACCCATTCTGTTCTTTCTTGGATCATCTGCCACAAATTTTGAAGACATCAAATCAACAGAATATTCTTCCTAAACAATCTACCTACCCATCCTACAATCCTAGCATTTTTTAATCTTGGGTGCATTTGGACTTGCAGACCCTTTACATCATTTATTTTTATAAACATAAAATAAACCTATTCTAATTCTACCCTTATCACTCCATGAGACCAAATTAAACTGTTGGTCTCATAATTTCTCTACCTAAACTATATCTGTTAGGATTAGACTGTCTAGCAGATTTCTTCTCTACATTCTAAGACAGAAATTGAAAAACAATCAAACTAGGATTAGACAGTCTAGTTTGTTGTGGATCCAAGGCATAAAGACAGTTGCACATTGACAAAATTTGAAAACTGAAAACAAAATCTTGAAGTCTTGAAATCTGAAACCTTGAAGCATCCTTCTTCTCTTTGTGACTCAAGTTTTGAGCTTGTTAGAGTCACTCTTCCTCTTTATCTCAGCTCTGGTTTTGGGCTTGTTAGAGCCGATTCTTCTTTCTTCTTTGCTGGTTCAAGTTTTGGCCATGTTAGAATCGGCTATCTTTACTTCCTTTGGCTCAGGTTTTGATCATATTAGAGCCAATCTTTTTCACTTCGGAGGTTCATGTTTTGAGCATGTCTAAACCTCTCCTTTCTCTCTGTTTTTTGAAACATTTTCTCTTTTCTTGAAAACTGACACAACAATGGTATTTACAATGGAAATGGAAACTGAAAATTTGAAATCAACAAAAGTAGTGTTTGAGCATCCTGCCGTTGACAGGACCCCCAAACAGCTCTGTACCATCTAGTTCTTGTAGAAAAAATGCATTTAGACCCACAATGGCCTGGATGATGTATGGACCTTGCCACAAATTTTCAAACTTGCCGTGCTTTCCTTTGTCCTCTCTCCTTGAGTCCCACTTCAGAACTTTATCTCCGATTTTGAAATCGGAAGCTTTGGTTCTCTTGTCAAACAACTTCTTTATGTTTTCCTGAACTTTCACAGCTCTGTTATAGACCTCTTCCCTTGTTTTCTGGAGATGAATTGTTTGGTTTATCCTCCTCACCATGCTGTCTTCTTCTGTTTGTATCTCTTGGACAAGTTGATCACTAGTACTCCAAGGCTGGTAGGAAACACTGCTTCTGTTCCATATACAAGCTGATACGGTGACATGCCAATGGATTTCTTTGTTGTAAACCTGTCAGCCCACAGGGCACACACTAAATTGTTATGCCATGACTTTTTGTTCTCTTCCAGCATGTTTTTGATGATGGTCACCAGGCTCTTGTTTGATGATTCAGCTAATCCATTACCTTGAGGGTAATAGGCAGTTGAATGACCGAGTGCTATTTGATACCTGTGACAAAAATAAACCATTTTCTTGGATCCAAAAACAACAACATTATCAGTGATTATTTTCCTTGGACAACCAAACCGAGAGAGGATGTGGTCTTCTAGGAACCTAATGATGACTGAATCTGTGGCATTCCTAGCAGGTATGGCCTTTATCCATTTAGTGAAGTATTTTGTGGCTGTTAAGATCCATTTGTGATGTGCAAAATAAGTAGGCTGTATTTCTCCTATGAAATATAGGCCCCATTGCATAAAAGGACCTTCAACAGTGATGGGTTGTAGAGGTAGAGGGAGGAGCTTTCTTTTGCCTTCAAAAAATCTGGCATTTGTGGCAGGAAATTATCATCTTATGGATGTCATTGAAGAGTGTATGCCAGTAGTAACCAGCTCTGAGTATTTTTTTTGTAGTGGCCTTCCAGTTTAGGTGGCCTCCACACTCTCCTGCATGGAATTCTTGTTTAATTCTTTCTGCCTCATTTTCAAGCAAACATTTAAGAAATAGGCCATTTGTACTTGTCCAGTATAAGCATTCGTTCAGTATACAATAGTTTCTGGCTTTTAGCTTTAGGAATCTGGCCTTGGTCTTGGATAGTTCTGGGGGGACGTTCAGGTTTGTGAGCACGTACAGAATTTCATAATACCATAGAGAGTTTTGAAATTTCTCCTCAACAGTGGGATCAGGAAATCCCTCCTGCTCACCCAAGGCACCTACCATGTTTATGTCAAGGGCCTGTAAATTTGATTCAGCCATTAATTGAGCTAAGCCCTGACCTTTGATCAGTTTTGTTAGTTTTATCTCAAGGTCGTATTCTAGGATCACGGCAATCCATTTTCCCCTCTTCCCATCTGGGTCTTGGGATAGGATGTCTTTAACCACTATATTTGGCACATAGGCTATGGTGTGAGAATGCAGTATGTACACCCTAAAGTCTTTCAAGGCCTTTACCAAGGCATAGGCCTGTTTTTCCATTATGTTGTATTTCAAGGGTGCATCTCTCAATGCTTTGCTAAAGAAAGAAATGGGTTGTTCCATTCCCTCTGGATTTTTCTGCAGTAGAATTGCAACCACTGTATGCTCGGAGGTGAATGAAAAGATCAGGAAATATTTTGAGAAATCAGGGCTGATTAGGGCAGGAGCCTGGGTGAGCGCAAGCTTGACTGACTCAAAAGATTTTTTAGCCTCAACAGTCCATTTAACTCCTACACCTTTCTTTAACATGTTTTTCATATTCCTGAGGTGTTCAGCTAAGTTGGGAATAAACCTCCCGAGGAAGTTTATCTTCCCAATGAAGGACTATAATTCTTTGATTTTTCTCGGGTGTGTGATTTGTAGTATTCCCTCAACTCTTTGTGGGTCTATCCTAATCCCCCTTTCAGATATAATATGGCCAAGAAGTTTCCCTTCTTGTAGCACAAAAACAGCCTTTTTATGATTCAATGATAGACTGAACCTTCTACATTTCTCAAAAACAATTCTCAGATGTTTTAGATGTTCTTCATCAGTATTAGAATAGACTGTTATGTCATCCAAGTAGATAACAATGAAGTGTCCTATCTCATCGGAAAAAGCTATATCCATTGCTCTTTGGAAGGTTGCACCAACTTTCATCAGTCCAAAGGGCATCTTTACATACATAAAAGTACCCCATGGAATGGTAAAAGCCGTCTTGAGTTGGTCTTCTAGTAGTACCAACACTTGGTTATAGCCTAAAAAACTATCTAACAAGGAAATCATCCTTGAGCCCACTACCTTCTGAATAATGTGTTCCATCTTTGGCAAAGGGTAGTTGTATTTAAGTGAGGCTCTGTTGAGGTTCTTGAAATCTATGCACAGTCTGATCTCACCCTTTTTCTTTCTCACGGCTACTAAATTCGAAACCCAATGAGAGAACCTCACGGGGACTATTATTCCTGCTTCATACATCTTTTTAATCTCCTTTTCCACTGCAAGCAATTGTTTTGGGTTATTTCTGCGAAGTTTCTGCCTGAAGGGTTTCTAATTTTCATTTAAAGGTATTTTGTGCTGTATAATTTTTGTTTCATAGGCCTTTAAGTCCTCATAGCTCCAGGAAAACACATCAATGAATTCCTTGAATAGGTCAATTTATTTCTTTTTCATGTTTGCAGTAAGGGACTTAGCCAATTTAATCATTTTGGGTTTGTCTTCAGTGCCTATGTTGCATTCTTCGATGTCAGAATCTGAGTGCTCTATAGTGGGATTTTTTGCTACATCATCATAGTAAAATAGGTCCTCTAAATGTGCCAGGCCTCAAGGTATGTTCTTATCTTTGGCCTGCAGCACCTCTACTTCCTCACTGTCTGTGCTTTCGCAATTTTCATTTGGATTTCCAATCTGTTCATTTAAAGCGTTTATTTCTATGTTACAGGGTGGTTCTTCCTCGTCTGAGGACTCTTCACTTAGGCAGCTATCCTCGGATTTCGATTCTGAATCAGAAAACTCAAACTCATTCCTGCCCATCAAGAAATCTTCAATATGTTTATCGCCCTCAAATACCTGCCAATATTTTTTGTTATCCGGCATTGCAGGTCTGAATGTGGTCTGAATGATGATTTTCTGGTCACTGGGAGGCTTGTGATATGAACTAGCCATGCAGGCTAATTCATTTGCAATTGCATTCTGAATCTTAGGGAAAAACACCAACTCGTATTCTATAAAGGTTTTCAACAGATCCATAGTGTCATTCTTGTACGCCCTTAACCTAGGGTGTTTGTCTGTATATTCACCATTTACTTGTTTTATGATCAGCTCAGAGTCTCCATGCACAACTATCCTACGGGCTCCTAATTTTTTCAATAGATTCAAGCCTAGGATAAGAGCCTCATACTCTGTGATATTATTTGTACATTTGAAGTGCAGGTTACAGGCATGGCTCTCTGCGTAGTCACTCTCAGTGTTATGTAGCCACATCCCTGCTCTAGCAGTTCTCTTGGTGCATGACCCATTGAAATTCATTTCCCATAGGGGTTCATTTTTTGTTTTACCATCATTTCCTTCCCTAACATGGGTTTCACTGGTCTGTTGTATCGCGGGTTCTGCATAGTGCTATGGAAGTTTTCGTTCTTCGTGTGCTATATGAGTTCGTGAGGGGTGACTAACCAGCTGATTGCATTCGATTTCTTGTTTGGTCTGAATATCTATTTCAGTGCACTGTCTAAGGGTTTCTTCTTCATTTTCCTCTGAGTTGAGAGTAGCCATTATGTTAAAATCCACAGTCTCAACCCCTCTGTTTGTGTTTATGTTTTTTGATTCTGGCTCTCCCAAGGATTCATCGTTGCAGAAGATAAAAGAGTGTAGATTTCTGTGTACAACATACAAAGGAGAATTTTCAGGCTTTTCAGGGCTACTGACTAGGAATTTCATTTGTGCCTCCCTGTATAGTCTTCTAAGTTGGATAAAAATAGTTATTGTGGCATATGCCCCATCCATCTGCATTGTACCCTGAAACTTGGCTCCCCAGGACCTTGACAATAGCATACCATACTTAGGTGGCACATCTGCAACTACGACATCCATGACCATACATTTAGATGGGATCTGGGTCAAGCTCACACATAGGTCCTTAATCAGGCTGAGACACTTTACTCTGCTAGAGTCAAATGAATAGAGGTATTTATAGGGATGGGTTATCTCTAGGCCTAATCTTTCCATAACTACTTTAGGCATTAAGTTGTGTGAGGTCCTGGAGTCATGCATGGCATTGTGAAGGATCTTATCATGGATATTGAGACTGATATAGAAAGGAGGTACTACCCCTTCTTGAAACTTCCCTTCTATCTTAGGGCCAAATAGAAGGGCTGGTTGATCATCACTCAGATTGACCGTGTCACTGTTCTCACCTAGATTTAATGCTTTCAAAATTTGGCCTTTATATACATCTTGAGTGGCCAGCTCAGAGAGTGGTACAGAGAATTTAATTTTCGCAATCTAACTTTCCAAATTGAAAGTGGACTGACTCTTAGGAATTCTCAACTCTGTTTTGTTAGCCACTGCCTTGGTGGCTAAATCAGTGTGCTGATTCTCATTATGTACAGTGTTGGTGATAGTTTTATTAGGAGAACTAACTACAGTGCTGCTAGATGGTTGGCTTTGTTTATCATTGTTTTGGTTGTCTTTCTCTTTGTTTTTCCCAGAACACTCAGCTGCTGATTTGTTGCTCTCAGCAGCTGCTTTAGAAGTTTTCTCAGGCATTTTCTTGATAGCGATAGCAGAAGCTTTGGGTTTGGAATTGTCTAGGCTCTTTTTTCTCCTAATTTCATACTGTTCTTTGACCTACATGATATCCATTTCAAATCCAAGTCTGTAATCCTCAGATTCTAATCTTTCCTCATCCCAATATGAGGGTGAGGGCTGATCTTCTTCTATGGAATAGTTATGGATTGAGTTTTCCACTTCGAACATGTTTATTGTAGTTCCCTCAGACTCTTCTATGATTCCATCATATTCATCCAGGAAGTTCTCTTGGAATGGGGGAATCACCTGCTGATCTGAGTCTCTTTGTCTGTTGGGAGTGTTATTATTTCTTCTAAAGTTCTAGTTCTGGTTATGATTTTGGTTTGTGTTCTGGTTACTAACTGTGACAACCATTTTTTCCATCATTTGTTGCAGCTTTTCCACATTTTTAGATAGACGGTCATAATTTGGATTAGATGTGGAAGCTACACTGTCATCTCTATACATTACCCTTTTCTCAGCTCTCAATCTTGCCTTTTTCTCAATCAAATTTTCCTCTACACTCATTGCTCCTTTTTGCATGTCTTCCAATGTGTTGTAATATCTCTCCCTAAGCTGGTAGGCCATGTCAACATCAAAGCCTTCGGGGTATTTTACTAAAGCCATACCTTGGGGAGGTTTCATGTGTGGAGGTAGAGCGTTGTAAACATTTTTAAACCTTGTAGAGTAGTCATGGACACTCTCTCCTACGTTTCTCTTAAGGTTCTTGTATTCTGCTAAGATTTTGAGAGGGTTGGCATTAACTTCCCATTTGTTTATGAAGGTTTGATATAAAGCAGGAAGATCTTGGATACTATTAGGAGGTAGGCCTTTGAACCATTTCTTCACATCACCTCCTAAGCTCTGGGCAAAGATTCTCATTTTGACTGTATCATCATCTATCTCCATGTAGTAAAAAGAATCTTCCATCCTATCTACATGGTGTTGAGCTGTGGTAGACTCTTTGGCAGTGAAATGTGGGATTTTTTATTGATAATCATTGGGTAAAGGTACTAGAGGCTGAGGTAAAACAAGAGGTGCATACCAGGCTGCCATGATGATGTTATGAGGAGGTAAAGGGTTAACTTGAGCAGCTGGTATATGGATGACAGGTATATTATGACCAGTAGAAGACTGTTGAGCAGATTTAGGGTGGCAGAGCCCCAAGTTTTTAAAAAAGTGAATATCAAGGGGTGTAGATGGATGGGTCTCTCTGTCCCTAATGTGTTTACCACTATGAGATGGTGAACCAGGAAACTCAGGGTCTGGCTGGTTTAGGGCATTGAATGACCTAGTTCTAGGTACTCTGTTTTGAAAGTCTAGGTCAAAAGGTGGGTCTGATAGAGCTGTAAAATCTTCTGGTGTAGAGTTAGCTCTATGGATATGTCTGGAAACAGTTGGTCCTTTAGGTGTAGGAGATCTCTTGAAGATGCTCTTAGGGTTATCAACTATTTTAGGTGGGTTTGGGTTAGGATAAGCTCTTGTATGAACGTTTCTCAAAGCTATAATGTTGTTTAGAAAAAAGGAGCTTAAACCTACTTGTTATTTTCTATTGTGGTTGATGTTGTTAAGGAGGTTGGTCTCCCAGTGGAGTCTTTGATCTTTCTAGAGCTATGGAGTCACCAGGTGGAAGGTCATGGGATGTTTCTAGGAGGTACACTGTCCACCAAAGTGCTTATGTGACGTCCCTTTCAAGGATATCCCGAGAACACAGCAAACTCTAACCAGAGATTGACTGGGAGGGCATTTACCAAATATGTCACCTCTGAAAGAGGGTGAGATCTAGAGGCTTCCTAGCCCTTTCTAGACTCTGTCTAAGAGTGTGGGGAACACAACAGATGGTATAGAGGTTGTTTTGTGAATAGGAGTGTTTAACTTCCAACTTAACCAGAGATTGTAGGTTTCTGAGGCTCTTAAGATGTAGTAAGGTAGAAAATACTCAAAAGTTCCCCAGTGGAGTTGCCATTATGTTGGGGTTCCCATGTTTTGGCCAAATTGGCAAGACCAAAAGATGAGACAACATAAGAACCACTTTCAGACCTCAGGATCTAGCCCTCTCGGGTCCAGAGAAGGATATCTCTATATGAGCAAAGGTTTTTATCTTTGACGCTCAAAGTTAAGATGTTAGGCTAGTTATAGGCACAAGGTTTGTTTAATTTGATTTGGTTTGGTTGTTGGGAATCAAGAAAGAAGGGTTTAAAATGAGACAAGGCTGAGCAAAGAGGATTTCAAGCAAAGGGGAGATAAATTCAGAGAACATTCAAGACCATTGGGAAAATGGAGTCAGGAAAGGGTTTACCTGCTATTCAATATGTAGGCTTTCAGTTGGGCTAGTCATCTAAAGCATTGGATCTTAAAGATGATAGTATGGCTTGAAAGGGTAAGAGGGAAGGTGAAAGCAAGGAAACCTCCAAGGTGACCTTTAGAGATTAGATCCAGGGACAGGACACACCATTGGACACCTGTGATCTAGAATCCAAAGGCTAACTCTTCAGACAAGGAAAACATTAAAGATTTAGAACACAAAGTCAAAAGCCTGAGATTAGAGAGATACTTTGAACTCTCAATGCTTCGGCCTCCAGCTTAAGAGAAATTGGAAAGGTTTAATCAATTGAAAAGGATCGTAGTGAGATAAATACCAAAATCTAGACCTCCCAGTGTTCCCAATTTCTTCAACTAAATCCTAACAAGAACTCTAAGAGATTGACCTCATTAATTCATACACCAGCTAGTGATATATATGACCACTACACTAGTTAAATCAATTGAAATCAATCCTCAGATACACATATAGTAGAAAAACATTAAAGGCAGGGAGAGCAGAGACATAGGGTACCTAACAAGGGTAAATCCTATGCCATATTTCTGATGCGTGCCAGAAGAAATGTAATGAAATGAATTAAAACATAGAGATAGAAAACATCACCAGCTGCTTTAAATCAGGATCCAAAGAAATGTGCTTGTCATATTAAGAGCAACACCAGTCATGTACACCATTGCCAACAACTAGAATATTCAGTCTGGATACATCTTCCTTAGCCTATCTTACAACTTTACACAGAGATTTTGTCTCAAAGGAAATAGCTTGCAATTCTCAGATATCCGATCAACAACCTTTACAATGAGTTTCTTCATGAATTTTATAGCTAAAAGACGAGCAGAGCAGGTAGGTGAAAAACTAAATGTAGCATTAAATCTCAGAAGAGGAAGAGGGCCGAGGCCCATTGTGTTTTAAATTCTATGCATTTATCTCTAGTACTCTTTGGATGAAAGATTGGTCTTTTTCAGACTTCCATTTACTCCAGGTAGGTCTCTGATGTACTTTGGTTGCAGTACTCTGTAGTACTCTGGTGACTGAACAAAAAGGTAAAATAATGATGCTAGGGTCATCCATACTGCATAACAAATGCTTCTGATAGCTTAGGACTGTTGTCAGGGCTGAGATTTCTTCAGGAACACGGTAAATAATGGAAACAAAATGGGCGCTTTGTCCTTTCACAGGTAGGAACATTCTGTTGATGTAACTACCCTGATGATATGGTTTTCTGTGCATTAGAACTTCTGGGTGATCCACGGGGTCTTCAATTTGGTACCTTGCCTTTAAATTATTGGATTTAGGCTCGAAATATTCATTTGCAGGCCTTGAGCTCTATGTTTTGCACTGATACTTTTTGTTGCTTCGCTCTTGTCTCTGTCAAGATCTGTGCTTTAATGACTCTTGGAAAGGTCTTACAGATTTTAAATCTTTTCCTTGAATGGAAGTCATGTCAAACACCTTCCCGGGCTTTTTCTGTGATATCAGGCTTTGATCCTCACTTTTATTGTACTTTGTGCCATTGTACAGTGACTGTGAACCATGGCGGCGTTCACCGCCTGTACCCTGCAAAACACGCAACTTTTTTAAGAAATCTATGCATGGAAGGATGGATGTGGTGGGGAGTCAAGAGGGTGGCAGCGCGGCGGTGGTAAAAATGGTGGTTTTAGATGAAGCAATGGTGGAAAATGCAGAAATATAGTGTAAATTGGGACTGATAGGGTTTCGGTGGAGAAATGCACGTGGACTGTTTGATCATGGTCCAGTGGCGAAGATCGACGGTGGAGGTTTAATAGCGGGATGGCTTGTGAAAGTTGGGTGGAATGCGTAGATTCTAATGTAAAATGTTAAACCTTTAATGTAAATCATGAAAGTTTGGACATAGGCGGGAATGCAAAGAAATGAATGAAAATGTGATGGAATTGGTCGTGCGTGGTGGGACCCGGCATGGGTAGAGGGCGATTCTTTAAGACTATCGGATCTCAGGAGGGGATCGACGGCCACGATCCAATTAGAGTGGAGAAATGGGAGGTTTGACACTCCAATGAATGATGGCGCGATTAGTTTATGATCTTCAGATCTTGGATTAAACAAACGGTCGAGATCGGATCAGGGAATCGCAATCGCAAAGGGCAGAAGGTGGCATCGTTTGGAAATTGCGATTGTGATTGGAGCGGGAAAGCGAGGGCTGTTGGATCAACAGGGGAATCAATAATGGAGATTATCATTGGTGGATCGTAATCGGTAGGCGCATAGGAGGGGACGCGATGTGACTGGTGCGATGCGATGGTGCGCCAGCCATCCGATCCACATCGCGCCAGCCGTCCGATCCGGATCGAGATCTACGAATGGGATTGTAGTCAGGGGATCGCAATCGGGAAGGGCAGAAAGCATTGATTGACAATTGCGATTGCGATTGGAGTGGGGGAAGCAGGAAAGTGAGGGCCATCGGATCTATATGGATCGACGGTGGGGATCACGGCGCGAGACTTAAGACCAACTCAAATTGCATCGAGATTTTATCGCATAACATGGGAAAGCGCTTCACCAAAAGATTGCGATTGCGATTAGCACCCAGGCTTCAGCGCTTGGTCTTAGCACTAGGGGCATATGGGGAGTGGTTTGCGGGGCTGGGCCGAAAGGGGCTAGGCCTTAATGTAAGGTGGAAAGTGGGTTTTTGGGCCCCTTTTTAACGCTTTTTAAGGCTAGGAAAAGGTAACAATAGAGGGAAAAGGGGGAAATTAGGCCAGACAAGGGGTATGTGTAGGATTTAAAGGGGATTTTGGGAGGATTTAGAGGGTAAAAAGGGGTAACTTTAACAAAGGGGAAGAAGGTTAAAATGGGACATTTTGCATGGGAACAAAGGCAAATGAAGGCCTTTTGGAGCACGACTTTTCACGATCAGTGAGACTTATTGCCTTAAGAACAGTAGAGGGAAATCATCAAAGAGTAGAGTGTTGGACATTGGATAAAACAACACTCCACGTGTGTTTCGTGACATGGACTAATCGCCTCTCATGGATCCTTATCTCTGACGATGTGATCGTTAACTAACACCTGCGGGTTTTGGTCTAACGGCAATCGTGATTCCCAACAAGTGGTATCAGAGCGTAGGTCACGAGTTCGTTACACACCTGGCTCGCGTTGGGGGGGAGATTGTTGGACATTGGATAAACCAACACTCCCTGTGTGTTTCGTGACATGGACTAACCGCCTCTCATGGATCCTTATCTCTAACGATGTGATCGTTAACTAACACCTGCGGGTTTTGGTCTAACGGCAACCGTGATTCCCAACATAGAGAGCATGAAGAGGCTTCAAGGATGATGTGTCTTTAGGAGAAATGCATTCCTTGAAGGCTCAAAAAACAATCTAGCCCCCTGCTTGCCTGTCAAGAAATTTATAGGGGGGCTAAAAATTTTTATTATTTTTCACATTTAGATTTTATTTGAATTATCCTAAGATAAGTTTTTATTACCTTTAGAAATTTTTACTTACTAAAAATATAGTATTCATTTCATTTTCTCAGAGATGACTATTTCTTCCAGTGAATCGCCAATTGTTGTACTATACAACAACCCTCCCCATTTTTAAATTTTAGAATAAATCCCATTTAGAAATAGGTCCTCTTTTTATATCTTTCTCCCTAAATAGAAATAAAAGATTCATTGTTAAAAGGATACATATCACATTTTTATTCACAAAGTGTACAACATTTTAAAATAACTTTCCGATTTGATGAGTCATAAAGCCTTTTAATCATATCAAAAACATTATAAATTCTTTATATTGAAATGAAAAATAATCGCAATCAGAAACATGGAGAATTCTTTAAAGTTTTTTTTTGCTTTGTAAAATTCTGATGCGATCGCGCTCAATCA
Organism: Pinus albicaulis; assembly: GCA_034641835.2. Classification (NCBI taxonomy): domain Eukaryota; kingdom Viridiplantae; phylum Streptophyta; class Pinopsida; order Pinales; family Pinaceae; genus Pinus; species Pinus albicaulis. Next base: position 6,902 of record JAXQQM020061443.1, on the reverse strand, counting down.
CAATCGCATTTCGATAAATTTAAAGTGTTGTGTTTCTTGTATATATTTTCGATGTGATGCGATTCATCGCAATCACATTTCGGAAGAGTTAAAACATTGCATTATTTTTTTTTAAAACTCCGATGCGACAGATCCTATCTCATCAGAATCACATTTTCGGAGAAAATGTTAAGCGGTTCATTTCATTTTAAAATCTCCAATGCGATCTTCGCAATCGAGATTTGGTATAAGTCTTGTTTCATCCTTCTTTTTAAATGAATTACGATGTAGTTATAGCTTAATTATCCATTTATTATTATTCATCATATTTCAAAGTTTTAAAAGGAAATATATCTATACTTATTTCGAAATATGCCAAATCTCCAATTGTACGATAACATTAACTCGCAAATCAAATGAATAGAAATGATTTGCTTTGTTATTGAATGCATGAGTGTGACTCCCTAGAGGGAATTTAATTTTTAAACCATGGATACAATAAATACAAATCAGTGAATAAACCTTTTGTATAGTTGTTTTTCATTATTACGTCTTTACCTTAGCTGAATGCTTCTCTTTGTCGCAGAGCAATAGAACATCCAATTTTTATGTTCACAGAGCAAGAGAAATACTCCCTGACACTGAAATGTCAAAGAGATTCAGGAAATCGAAAGCTACCATTTCTGCAAAATCCCCTGTGATTACTATGCCGCTTAAAGAGAAACCAGCAAAACTTAAGCTGGTTACAGATACCTCCTGCCAGGGACTTCGAAAAATGACATGGGAAAATGTTTACAATCTATTAGAAAAGGAAAGCCCTAGAGTTGTTGAAGCTAAGGCCACAGTTCCTGACGAAGCCGATTCAAACTCTGATTCTGAAAGTCCTCTTGGTTCATTGGCAAACTCATTTCTGCACCGAGTTGCTGCTCGGGCAAACATTTTCCCATATTATGATGTTATTAGATGGGTGATTGATAATGTGTCTATCAAAGACAGAACTTTTTTTTTTGCATCTGGAGCAATCTTCAGGTCGTTTAGACTAGAAGATATCAAAGCAATGTACCACCTTCCTGACCCACAGAAGATTTATAACAAAGAGTTTATCAAAGAATTTTCTGCAAACAATGAAAATCAGTTAGAACCAATTAGAGAATGAAGAAGGGCTCCTGAAAAGCATAGGCATAAGGCATCAGGTATGTTCTCTGTGGAGTCTCTTTTGCCTCCATATTGTTATGCCACAGCTATGATGTGTAGATTTTTTGGTAATGATAACTTGGCTAGGTTTTCCATTCAAATGGTTCCGTTGATACATGCTGCTATTAATTCTGAGATAATGTATTGAGCTATTATTTTGTCTGATAAGATAGCCAATAGAGTTTTGTAGTGCAGGAAAGACAAAAATTCATGAAATTCCACTCCTTTTTACTTTTGTGCTTACATCCTAGATGCCCTCTCTTTCAATTTGAAATTTCCCTTATTAGGATGGAAATGGACTCCTAAAGAGCCTGTCCCAATTCATCTATATCACAAGTTCTTATGGAAGGGGCATTTTAGAAGTCATTTTTACAGAGTCTGTCATGGTTTTCTTATTCCAATTTACCAAATCATTTTTTGTCGATTCCCTCCTAGACTTTTCGACAAAGCTAGAGTTGATTTGTCCTCTATTGGAGATTGGTTCGGGGAGGAAAATTTCACATATGTCAGAATTTTTGGAAGTATTGTAGAGCCACACATCCTTCCTTTGTATGTTCCAGACAAACTGTTAGCACAAGAAATTTCTTATCAGCTAACAGTAGAAGGTATGTCTAGAACTTTAAATAACAGCAAAAAGCTTATGTGGTTTACTTTTCCTTTCAAATGTGGTGAATACACTCTCAGAAATTTTTTCCATGCTGAAAAATAAGTTGTTAAGTTAACCAATCTTAAAATTTCAACAATTCCTGGAAGGCAATATGATCCCAGGAAGGTGGCATATGATTTTACTACCTCTGCTTCAATTACTCGGTTTGAACATGAACCAGATGTATTTGATGATTTATTTGTTTCTGTAGATAAAATGTCCCAAGTTTTTTATTTGGCCAAGTCCAAACTTCAGGCTGAAGAAATGAGTAAATTTTTATTATTTAGAAGTCAGAGGTTACTCAGAGCTCCTCTGGATCAGTTGAGTATTTCTACACAGGGATGTGAACCATAACAGAAGGATACAGGAAGTACATCTGGAAAAGGAGTAACAGGAACTAGTCCTGTTTTGGAGAAGAAAGATGATAGCAGCAGAATTGACACTGAAAAGACAGAAATCGCTGCTAAAATTAATTTACAACAGTCTTCGGCCCAAGCAAGAAAAGAAAGCACAGGTACTGATGCCCATGTGCATATTGAAAAAGGAGGCACAGACAGTAAAATTATTGAATAGGCACCTAAAAGTGATATAAACAATAGTGCAAATTCTCAATTTGGAGGACAAGAAGCTACTAAACTTATTGTTTCTTCTTATTTGTTGAGCCAATATGAACAATTTTCCCAGCAAATAGGACAACAAAACACTCCCCAAGTTGATGATCCAAAGGACCAGGATGTAGAAATCATTCCTGAAAACCCCACAGGTGAGATCATGTTAAAAATAGAAGAAATCCCTCCTTTGGATATATTCTACAGTCCCAAACATAGGGTTGTGATAAGAAAACAAAGGAAAAGAAGGAGAACTGATCAAGATGCACTTTTGGCATCACAGGGGGAATTCATGAATATCGTTTATAAGAATGTTGAGGTGAATCCATCTGAGGATCTCAACAAATTGTTTCAATATGCAGGTGCCTATAGTGCTCCTACTATAGATAAAGCCTCTGAAGTTACATAGTTGATGAAGCAAAAGGATATGCAAATAACTATGTCTGAGGAACAGGTTGCAGAAAACCAACAAAAGATCATTCAGTTAGTACAACGATTACAGGATGAAGAGCTCAAATCTAAACAATTAGAGGAGCAACTGGCTGTTGAAAAAGAGAAGATTGATCAGCAAACCCTAGAAAAGCAACAGCAGTTAAATCAAGAGATAGAAAAATTACAATCTCTTCTAAAAAATGAGCAGACTTCGAAGATTAAACAAGAGAAGATTTTTCAATCTAAATTAGACAAGTTTAAGAGTTATCCTAGTTTGGATCAATTCAAAAATGAAGCTTTGGAGACAAACAAGTTATTGTCTCAACAATTAAATGAATTTTGTCTAAATATTGCAGAAGCAGAATCTCTATGTGAGCTAACATCTTCCTTGATAGATGAAGAAATCACTCTTAAAATTGAATTTAATGAAGCTGAAGAAAAGATCTCCGAATTTCTTTTATGGCAAGACTCAAAAACAGGGAAAAAAGCAAATCTTCCCAAGATTATGGAGAGGCATAAAGAAATTATTTTTGCAGAATGGGAACATTGCTTGATCAAAGCAGAAAGGGCCACATCTAGAGCAAAAGGAATAATGAACAATGTAACATAGCTGGTGACTGATAACTTATATGTAATCAATTTAACTGCAGATTTTAGCCCCAGCCAATTACCTAGAGTAAAAGAAATTGATCATAGATGGAAACAAGAAATAATTAATAAAAATCAGCAAATTGGCCAATTAGAAGGAATATCGTGGGATACAATGTGGACTTATCTCATCAAGCCACATAGTCAACAAAAAGCAATAAAATTTCTCTCAAATGCCATCGATTGCATCATTCCCAAATTCTCCGATGCCACATATACAGGGCAGTTGCACTCAAAGCTTAGTCATCCTGAAGAAGTGAAGGAGATGCTCAAAATCTGCCATCTTCGCACATCAACCGCAACAGATGATCAATGAGTCAGTTTTCATCAAGATCGAATTTCTGTTTTAGATATTTTTTAATTTAGATAGATTGTAGGAATAGTTTTAGTTATTTTTGTTAAGTACCTATTTAAACCCCTTTCATGCATTTAGAAAGGGGTCCTGAATTTGTAATATTTTGACTTGGAGATTACATTTCTGTACTCCATTGACTCCTATATCTTTATAAAGGATCACATCTGGTGATTCTCTGCTAAATTATCTTTAAGAATTGCATTTCTGTATCTTGGAGTTGATTTTACATTGAAGTTGCTGGATTTGAATATCAGATTGCATTGGAAAGTATCGAGATGGATATGGTATTTATATCTATTCATTGTTAGTTTCTTTTGTTATATGATATTCTCTTTTAAATTGCTATCTTTTATGTGTACTTGTTTCATAATATTTCTTTATACATATCATTTCTGAATGTGTTAGAAATATTTATCTTTTATAGTATATGCAAGCGATATATTATGATGAATGCAATATGTTATTATAACTTTGTTTAATTTCTTAAACAGAATTATCTTTATTTGTTACTGCATATTTCAATTAATCTGTAATACATTTTCATGGTTATTGGTTAATTGAAACAATTTAAATTTGTATTCACATTTGGTGCCCGGGTTAGTTTTAAAGTTATTTCACCAGTATTTAAATTAGATTAGATAGTTTTATTTCAGTTATTTAGTCTCATTTTCCCCCATCCAATCATTCCATTACCAATCCATTTAAATTAGTAGGAAACTGGTCCTATAAATCTAGTCAGAGCCACCACACCAAATGGAAAAGGAGTTATCCTTGTAGAAATTAGCTGAATAAATCACTTATTCACTGAAGATTAACCTGGTCATATATCAATTTCGAATTGCATACATAACACATAACCTTCTTCCACAATTAATTGTCACATGCGGAACAATGTAAGCAATTCCATCAATTCAATCACATTAATCCACAGATGTATGGGGAAAGCTCATAGCCAGAAAACCCTACAGCTATTGTATATTATGTTTTATAAAATCACAACCAAACAAGCAGAATATACTCTCACAAGTACTCAAAGATTTCTCAGTTATCGATAACCACCAAATGAACAAGTCCGAGGTTCAAAACTTCCTGCCAACTGTTTCTGGTTTCTATTATGCAATTTGCAAGCTCGTATACAGTAGGTTGTCTGAACCATGTTTTGAGATTGCGTAATTTCAATCCAAAAACCTTCCATGGTAATGTAAAATCAAGTGCAAACAAATCTACCAACTGATAGCTTTACTCACCCTTTCATCTACCTCTTCCACTGGTCTCCACTGAACTGATCATGCACTGTAGTGAACTCAAGTGTTCTTGAGTTGACTAATGAGTTAATATTTAGTAAATTAAATATTATTTAATTTACTCCACTCATATCTAGTTGATTAGTTAGTTAACTAATCCCAACTAGTTCAACTAAAAACAAACAGAACACAACTCCACTATCTGTCCCGTTAACTCCTCCAAAACTCCTGCCACTGAAGTCTAACTGAAGCCAACCATGCAAGATGCCATCAAACCCTAGGAACCACGTGATTCCTTGTGTCAGTTGCATGAGCCACCTCCATGACTCAAACTGGTGCTCTCTCATGAAGTTACTCTAATCGGAAAGCTCGGTTTTGAACAAGTCACTGGTTCAAAACTCCCCGCCAATTGCCTTGCCTCTATTGCGCATTCATGGCCTGTATATGAAGAGATCCAAGGTTCGAATCCCCTTGGCTTGACTGCGCAATTGTCATGGAAAATTCCTCCAAGTGTAATGCAAATCCCATGCAAAACTGATCCTCCAACTGATAGCTTTACTCACCCTTTCATCTACCTCTTCCACTGGTCTCCACTGAACTGATCATGCACTGTAGTGAACTGGAGTGTTCTTGAGTTGACTAATGAGTTAATATTTAGTAAATTAAATATTATTTAATTTACTCCACTCATATCTAGTTGATTAGTTAGTTAACTAATCCCAACTAGTTCAACTAAAACAAACAGAACACAACTCCACTATCTGTCCCGTTAACTCCTCCAAAACTCCTGCCACTGAAGTCTAACTGAAGCCAACCATGAAAGATGCCATCAAACCCTAGGAACCACGTGATTCCTTGTGTCAGTTGCATGAGTCACCTCCATGACTCAAACTGAAGTGCGCCAAGAGAGTAAACTGCTGTTTATTGTCAAAATATTATTAAGGGTAAATAATATTTGACTTCCATATTTTTAGGAGATCAGTCTAAAAATAGCCTGGGTCCTAAAAATTAGGGTCTCATCTATTTTTACCGACATGTCGCATACTCCAAGAATCTCCAAGTAGAATTCCCAAATTATGCTCCGTGTGTCTAAAAATAGACATAGTCTAAAAATAGACTTTGCGCCAGAATTTGCCTGCGGGCCCACTTAGTGAAGGCGACTTCATTTCACTAAGCTCCATCATCTTGCTGCATTCTCAACACTCCCTCTCAGCAAGATATGGATTATCTGCAATCCCTATCCTGCCTCTATGGAATTCGAACTTGCTCCTGGTGAGCGCCTTCGTCAGGATGTCGGCATCCTGATCCTTCGTGGGAACATATGAAAGCATCATGATCCTCCGCTGAACACAATCTCTGATGTGATGATACCGATGCCTGAAACACTGCTGTCTCAACTCATCCTCCTGTCTATACCATGAACCATATCCTGATGTGCCTCTGATATAGTGCAATACATGCTTGTCCGCCTTCCAAAAGAGCTTGGTAGGCTTAACCATAGCTTGCGAAAGCTGGTTAACTGCATAGCATATATCGGGTCGAGTATTGACCAGATACATCAACGACCCCACCAACTGTCGATAGACAGTGGCATTCACTACCTCCTCCGAAGTAGCATCTCCCTTCCTCCATCCTCCAGGAAGAGGGGTATCAACAGGCTTGCAGCCCTGCATGTTGAACCTCTCTAGAATCTCCCGGGCATACTTGCCCTGAGAAACAAACAGTCCTCCACTGCGCTGCCAAATCTCCAATCCCAGGAAATAATGAAGGATGCCCGGGTCCTTCATCTCAAACTC